>QANW01009953.1:499255-528249 GCA_003254865.1 Dryas drummondii
TTGGAGCAACAACAAAAGGTTTATTAGATAGGTTGCAGTATGTCAAGGTAAGTTAAAACCTTGAATAATGAAAAAATCTACATTGTAATAAATTGGAATGTAAAGTCTGGAACAAACATAAACCCAAAGTTTTAAACATCCCCTTGAGGTTAAAATTATGATTTACTCATTGAAAAAGTACATTTTACTTGCACACAAGTTCCATTTCAAGATTACTTCAATTCATTAATTATCTGCCAACCTATCTCATCTCCAACAACACACAATTGTAAACCGACTTTTTTTTTTTCCTTAACAAACATTGTGTTGTTCTTCCATTCTCTGCAAGGAAATCAACAAAGTGGAACCATTCCAAAAATCATTTTACTTTAGCTCCAAGCTTTTGTAAACCCTCAAAAGTAGCCTAATTTTGATGTCTTTAGCCTAAGACATATCCCTCTGTATTACATGATAAATCATAATACTGTAAACATAATAGTAATCAGATTTTAGGCATACAAAAGTTTATACAAGACCATGAGTTTAGCCAAAATAGTTCAACCTTAAACTAATATGAAGCAAGTAAGACCACAAATTGTACAAAAGTAACAAGACAAACCCCAAATTCGGAAAACAAAAACAGAAGAAAAAACCCCAAATCTAAGTTTCTAGAATGAAAAGGACCCCAAATTCAAAAAACCCCAAATCCTAAATGAAAAACTCCAAATCTAAAGTTGTTAGGAAAAAACCCATAGAAGAACAGAGAAAACATACCTGATTCGCGTCACGTTTCTCTTGATCTTGCGGGGACTCGATCTAGCTGCTTCTTCTTCCTCGCGAGCTAGCTTTCTCTCTCTCAAAGCGCAATTTGAGTTGAATCTGAGTTGCTTCGGTCAAAGCGCAAATCGAAGAACAGCCGACCACATTTCTCCGTCGCGAGCTCCTCCTAGCCGTCGTGACACGATCTTCCCTTCCCCATCACGAGCCCGCCGCCACGATCTTCTTCTTCAAGTTCTGCGTCTCTCTTCTTCTTCACGTAACACGATCTTCCCTTCCCCGTCGCGTCTCTCTTCCTCTTCGCGTTTTCTTTGTAGCTGGGTTGTTCTATTACATGGGTTGGGGGATGGGTTAAGTGGGTTAAGGGGGTTAGACTGTGGGTTAAAATATCCACTGTTGGATCTCATTAAAAGAGATCCAACGGCCAGTAAGCAAGTCCCGCAAATAGCCTTGGATGCGGGATCCCGTATCTGAAGGCCACTGATAACATATATAACTATATAAGTATATATTATAGAACCCCAATTGAAACCCCAATTAGACTCGTAATCAACTATAATCCTATACCCTAATACAATTATAATCAGATACTCTAAACTATATTAATTACTCTATACATCTATAAGTAATAAGTATATCACATATATAACTATATAAGTATATAACCCCAATCAACCCTAAACCATTTTTGTTTGTTTTTTTTTTTTTTTTTTTCCAATTGCCTAAAAGCCCCAAACCCCAATTAACCATAATTGAAACCCCAAGTACTCTTAAATAGTCAATTACCCAATTGAAACCCCAATTGAAAGTTAAAACCCCAATAAGACTAATTAGTAATTTAGTATCCAATTGAAACCCTAATTAGACTACTTAGTCAATTGAGTTAATTACCCAATTGAAACCCCAATTACTCCTAAATTAGTAAATTACCCAATTGAAATTTTAAAACCCCAATTACTCAATTAGACTAATTTAGTCAATTGACCAAATATTACCCCAATACCCCCAATTGAAACAACTACTCACTCACTCATCGAAGTCAATTTAGATGACTAAATTAGTAAATTGACTGAATTAGTAAGTCAATTTAGTGTATTGACCACTCATTCAGTCATTCGTTCATCACTCTCGTTTCTCGACACTCACTCAGTCTCCACTCTCCAAACCCTAAACTCGCGTCGCGCCGCCCTCTCTCGATCTCGATCTCATCACTTTCATCAGCTCTTAACCTCTCACGATCTTGCCTTTCAGTCTCACATCTCTCCTCCTATCCTTCATCTCTCACTCTTTTGTCTCTCATCTCGAATCTCTCATCTCAGAAGGCAGACTCGTAGCCACCACGAAAGGGTAATCTCATTCTCATATCTCTCACTTCATCTCTTGTCTCCCATCTCTCATCTCTGACTCTCTCATTTTTGTCTGTCATATTATGATTGAACTGAAATTGGGGTTTCGAATTGAATTGGGGAATGGAGGTTTAATGGTTCATGGTTTAAATTGAGAATATTCTATCATCTTTCTTCCCGTCGTCGTCGCCGTCGCGATATATCTTCCTCTTGCGACCTAAATAGAAACTCAAACACCTCTCGATCTCCCCTCAGTGTCTCACCTCTCGACCCGTCGGTAAGTTCTCTCATCTCACATCTCACATCTCTCATATCTCAGTATTTCACTCTGTCTAATTTTCTAATTTAGGGTTAGGTTTAGGGTTTGATTTAATTGTGGAAACCAACCAAGCTAATGTTTGCATAGCTAGTTATCAGTCCGTGCAAATTCTCAGGGTTCACTATTCCAACAATTTTGTTTACTTTTTAATGTTGATTAAATTATCAAGAAGTTGAATCTAAACATTCATTCTTGTAGTTGATGGTTTTTGTCTCATTGATGGTGCTTAAACGTTTTTCCTCTTCTTTTTAGAGTTTATATGAAATAATATAGTCTAGAAACTGATAATCTTGCAATTAACCCATTCGTCACCTGCCATTGGGTTGCTTTTGATTTCTCTAGAGGCATGTATTGCACTTTATGTTTCTGGTTATTCTATTTCTTTCAGAAAGAGATGGTGAATTACAGATGGGAAAACATAAGGGTAATTCTGGATAGAGAGTTCTTTAAAGAGAGAAAGCTCCTTGTGTGATAACTGAGATTATAAATGGTCAGGAATGAGCATTTTTATGCTGGAATTTTTTTTTTCTAATTTGAATTTGATAGTTCATGCATAAGGAAGAAAGGAGCTGGGATGATTTTTTGTCCACATAATATGTAATAACTGAAGACAGTTGGTTGTTGACAGGGGTTATTTGAAGACAATTGGCTGCAGGGGGTTGATGGTTGGCTGGTGGCAGGGGTTGATGATTGGCTAGGGTATTTTAATTTGTGTTATTTTTAATTATGTAACTTAATTTGTATTTGATTGGTTTGTATTTTGTAATTTGTATTATGTTGGTTTGTAATTTGTATTTGGTAACTTGTAACTTAGTAAGTTATTAACTTCTTTAGCTTTGGTTGGTTTTTATTTTTTAATTTACTTGCACTTGGAGTCTTGGACAATGGTGTTTAGTTAGTAAGTTAGTAAGTTAATTAAGTAGTTAACTTTGTATGATTATATGTATGGTTAATGTCTTGAATCTTGATGGGTGATGAAATGGTTATTGGTTGATATGTTGTAGGTTGTGAAATGGTACAAAAAATGTAAAAAAAAAATGTTTTAATTTGTTGTTAAAAAAAGTGTTGTGATTTGTTGTTAAAAAAAAAAAAACATGTTTTTAAATTTTTTTTTGCCCAAAAATTTAATTGGTCTAAGGCCCAAATAGTGAGGCACAGCCCCAAACAGTGAATTGGACTGAACAGGAATTGTTCCAATTCAGTTTGGTCCAGTTCTGAGCAAAAAATTTCAGTTTTCTAGCATCGAATTGTACTGGACTGTACTGTACCGTGCGCACCCCTAGACTGTACTTAGGAAACTATATTTATTTATTCTGATAAATCATTGGCTTACAGCACCTTTTAATTTGGATGATAAATATATTGATAACCAAATTAAGCAAATCATTGAACAATCTAGATCATATCACATCCCAAATAAAAGAACAACTCACCACTATACGAATGTATGATATAAACGTTGTCCTGCATCTAGCATTACTAGTCATCAATTTGATTACCAAAATATTAATTAAAGTTCAGTTTGCTTAGTGGTTAAAAAAAAAAAAATCAGTTTGCTTCTTAATTTAATTCTTCAATCCTTTCTCTATACGTGAGTACGTGCTCCAATTATTATTATTTAACAATGTAGAGATTGAAAGGATTTAAAGAAACTTTTACCAAAAAAAAAAAAGGATTTAAAGAAACAATAAACTAATCAAAATAAAGAATCCGTCCAAGAATATACAAAATAGTTAAACTCAGAAACCTAGCTAGCTACATAAAATGAAGCAACAAACAAATATGGCTTCACTGAACCGATCTCACGAACGGGTGGGTCAAAAGCTGGGCGACCGTCCATCTCATGCCGGAGTCCTTCTGCAAGCAAGAATCCACAAAACTCCGGAAGTCCACCGACGCCTCCTCCGGCAAGCTCGGCGGATCTACAAAGCATATAGCGCACATAAGGGTCGCCCAGTCGGGTCGCTGACCCGGAGGCAACAAAGGGAAGTGGCCCACGTACAGCTCCATGAGGGTGAGCCCCAAGCTCCACACATCACCAGCATAAGCGTTGTAACTGCCACCGTAGGCTTCCGGGTCGAATCTTTCGGGGCTCATGTAAGCACAAGTGCCAACGTAGGAGTTGCATGTGTCTAACGTAGGGCACATAATCTTGCTCACCCCGAAGTCGGCGATCTTCACTTCCATGTTGCTGTTGACCAGAAGATTCGCCGGCTTGATGTCACGGTGGACAATCTTGTTGGAGTGGAGGTAGTTGAGGCCGTTAAGAACTTGGCGGGCCACGTGGGCAAGCTTTTGTTCGGAGAAGAAAGAAGTGCCGTGTTCTCTAAGCAAGCTGTCTAGGGTTCCCGAGTCCATGTACTCCATGAGAATTTCCACGTCTCCCGAGGGCTGATTCTCAAATATTGCATGGCAGCGGACTACGTAGGGGGAGTCCGTGCGGCGGAGGATTTGCATCTCGCGGAAGATCTGGCGGCGGACGGTGGGGTCGGAGTCGCCGCCGCGGACGAGCTTGAGAGCGTAAGTCGCGAAAGTAAGCTTGTTGCGGACTTTGTAGACAGTGCCGCCGTTGCCGTGGCCTAGGACTTGGAGTTTCTCAAGGTCCGCGGAGGAGATTGAATTGTGGACTGTCTTGACAGCGTTGGTAGTGGTGGTGTGGGCAGCGGGTAGAGAAAAACATGGGCGGCGCACAGAGAGGTCCGGCAAGGGGAGGTGCAGATTGAGGTGGCGGCGCTCTCGAATTAGAGCCATTATATTGGAAATTAAGATTTCTGTGGAAAGATTTGTGTGGGAGTGCGAGTGTGAGTGAGAGACTGATCGAGAGTGCATGTGATTGTGACTTGTGAGTGTGTTTTTATATAGAAACTTGGTATTCCTTGTATTAGGGGGAATGGAAAAACGCGGGAGTGAAATAGGCTGTAAAATCTTGGATCCCGATCGATTCTTTGTGTTTACTTAGTGTGCATTTTGGCAAATAATAAGCATCCATTTAATCCAATGATAGATGAAGCACCACATCAGCTAGGAAAGAAGGAAGAACCGCTAAGAGCCTAAGAAGGAGAGTAACAAAGTTACTTTTACTTTAGGAAGAAAAAATCATAATAAAGACCAAGTAAATGGATTAAATGAATGCTCATTATTTGCCAAAATGCACGAAACTGCACACTAAGTAAATGCATATCTGTATGAAATTGGGCATGGAGACAAAGAATAAAAAAAATCAAACAAACAGTGACTTCGCTGGTGTGGGAGAGTGGTTTTCTTTTCTCTTTATGTTTTTGGCTGTGAAAATTGCATTGGTAAGACAATATATAGATCGTTTTGGATTATTAATTGTCTTGTAAATCAATGTGAAAGTGTGAAACTCATCAATGATATGGCCATGGAAATTAAATCAATGTGAAACTCATCAATGAATCAATGATATGACCATGGATTCTTGCTGGAATTATGACAAGGAATTGAGTAACTCCTGCTGCTGGGGTTACACACAGAGCCTAATGCCAGTGACACGCATCAGAATAAAACATTCCGATTCTATGTAAAACTATATCTAGAACTATGATTTTGTATAAATACCCTTGTATCCTCCCACCACACCCAATTACAATCCAAACATCTCTTGAACACAAACGGTACTTTCAGATTCACATCCATGCAATTGCCAACACTGGGAACGAACAGCTTCCAGATATCTGAGACACCAGCTCACCAGCTCTCATGTATTCCATATGCAATGCTATCTCTGTCTATACTCTCAAGACTTGCTGAGCTCGATGTGAATCACAATTGAACAATTTGTATACACTTGTTTTTACAAGGACCCTACAACAGGAAATGATTTAGAATAACGAACTCCAAACAGCTGCATCCCCTTCACCACACTTTTCATGAACAAATTTAATCTTCTCCACTGACTTGCAGATACCACTGCAGCTCCAATCAAATGATGCAATGCACACATTACCAGCCTGTGCCTTCCACTCACAATCTGCAGAGGATTCAATTAGATTAAAAGAACCCAGCAATAGACAGATTTATCAAATTTAATAGTTTCACAAATGAGTAGTCAAACATTGTATTCCTGACAAGGAGGTTCCTTGCAAGTAGAGATCAAAGATTCAAAACCCACATAGCTAATGGCCAAAAAAGAGGTATTATTTTGAAAGGAAAGCAAAGTTGCTTAAAGAATTTATCGGTATAAACTCTTGAGTTTGATCCATTTTCAAGTGCCTCAGCCAAGATTAATACTTGAAATAAATTTTATTTTTCTTTTAGGTTTGGAAGCAAGATATTCACCAATCACATATTTGTTCCAAAATAAGTACCTGGTGGAGTCCCACAGCACATATTCCGCTCATCAATGTGTTCAACTTCAAGACCAATAAACCACGAACCAAGGGACACATCTTCATTGGCATACTTATGCAATATGGGCCTGCAATAAAAGCTTACCACCGTTAAACACTGTTGCAGATTTTATTACATATGGACCCATAAATTAATACTTTTAGACATATAGGCCAAGGTGGGCAAAATACCAGTATTTCAGGCCATTAATTTTCATTCAGATCCATATCGGAGTTCTATAATCCTCATAATTTTGCAAATTTCAAACCAATGAAAAAACAATAATTTGAAAAGTTACATAAAAACACTTCGACATCTTACTATATATTTCTTATCTCCAACACAAATACGCCAAATTTCAAAATCTATAATGAAAGTGGTTAGATAAGATAATATAATATATTCTTACTGGTTGATGGAGATGTATGTAGCGAGATCCTTTGAGATTGCGTAAATCTGTCCGGTTGCATGTCGGAAGTATTTGTTTCCCTCCTCTCCAAATTTCCAGTACTCTGGTTCATGGTACTTCACATTCCTAGAGAATAAAGAAATATTAGAAAATTCATAGCTCCTCCCTGAAGGCACATGCAAATTGAAGAGCAAAATTATCTCTCATCAATAATAATGCTTTCGGATAATTACTTTTGAGCAAGAACAGGTCCAGATTTCATACACCCGATGTACACTCTAGGCTTTGAACGATGGCGGGAAAGAGTTGTAGCTAGCATACCTACGCAAGCAAGACATGTGACAAACTCATCCTTGGTGACAATATTTATGTTTTTTTTTTTTCAACTATTCAAAAGTAAGATAAGAGCAATGCAGCAGCAGGTCATACCCAAATTGACATGTACATCATCATCCACCTTGACATAGAAATCAGCATCCCATTTTGCAACTGCAGTGGTGAAGAATATTTTCGTTTTGGCAGACAACTCATGATAACCTTCGACATGTTCCTACAGTGTAAAACAAGATTAAAACCAAAGTCATGGCAGAATTTTCTTAGCAGTAGTTCCACAGATACAAAGTTTTATGTCTTCTCTCTTACCAGCCTGAGGAAATCATTGTGTTGTGAATCTTCTGAATCAATGGCTCGATCTAAAATGCTGTTGGATGTTGCACTGTATAAATGAAACAGAGACCACCCGGGTCAGTTTCAGAATGATAACCATGCTGTGGCCTTTACATTTACATATATCTTCCTATTCTCCACGTTCTTAATCTTTTCACAGAAAAAGAAAAATGGCAGGTCATAGTTACATCAAGAGGCCCAACTTTACCAGTACATCATACTGCATGTAGTATAAAGTTTTACATAGCCAAAGAAAAGTTAGGACTAAATTGCAAGTCTTGATATCTAAAATGTAGACTTAGAACTAAAGTAAGGGGAGTATGTGATGCATAACGTTTTCCCACCAAATGAGCTACCAGTAGATCATACAGCATGTAGTATAAGCTTTTACATTAGCAAAAGAAAAGTCAGAACTAAATTCTAAGTCTCAATATCTAAAATGTTGACTTAAAACTAAAGTAAGGGGAGCATGTGATGCAGAACTTGTTCCCACAAAATGAGCAACTTGCTGGAACACTTTACCGCATAATGACTGTACTAATACATTGACTTTATTACGTAACTGATGTTAGAGGAGTACTGCTTTCACTTAAAGCAATGACTATATTACAAATGTCAGGGGGCATATCCAGTATAAGTAACATGCATAGGCTGCAGTTATACAATTCAGATGCAACTGTTCCACAACTATCATGGCTAATTCTTTCTGAAAAGAACCAGGGAAGTCAAATACCTGTGGCCAATCATAAAACGGATAACAATTCCCTTCTCGCGCTCCAATTGTTGTAGCTTTTCCCCTGGTCAAACAATTCAGGCATTCTCAGCAAGCAGGCCCATAGAAACAATAGGATCTTAAGTACACAAAGAAAGAAGAATAGCATAGCTATAATACCTTGAGGCATCCAAGTCTCTCTAACTGAATCTCGCCGCTTCCTACTACTAAAAGCAGTGTTAATTCCAATAACAATAAATGCTTTCTTTCTCGATGGGCTGTCCTTTTGCGGCAGCGAGGTGGCGGTGGAGCCACCGGAGATCCCCATCTCCTGAGAACTCCGAGCTGCCGCCAACTCCATCTGAATTGACGCCATTTGCTTGTCTAGAGATCTGGTACGCCTCCGCGAAAATCACAATAGGCAGTCAAATTATCAGTACACAATACAAATTTATGCAATTGCAACAAAAACAAAGCAACCCAAGTCCAACAAAATCACAACAAGAGCTCAAGTGGTTGCACTCACTGAATTGATTCATGGGTTTTGTAAATTTCGTCCATTACATCCTTTTCTTGTCCAGGCTTCTGATTAAACTGCAAAATTGATTGTTTTAACCAAATAAAAAGGAAACATTCAAATTTAAACAACAGGTTTTGGAATTGAAGTGCAATTAATTATTATTACCTTCTTAGTAGCGCAATCTTCGGAGACGATTTGAAGCTCTTGCTCCTGGCGACGAGTCGAAATGAGCTGACTATTGGATTCAGGTGCTGCCCACATTCTGCAACAAAAAAAATGAAGACAAAAAAAAAAAAAAAACCAAAATTTCAGTATTAAGAGAAAGAGACCCCTAATACGCTAATATGCAAATTAAAACGAAATTAGAAAGTAAAAAACGCGTGACCTGCTTGTGATGAGCATGCCGAGAAGGAAGGAAGGGACGCAGAAAATGGGTATCCATTTTGCAGAGATCTTCTTGGAGCTCCGGTTCTTCATCCTCTCTGCGATTCTGAGAGAGAAAGCGCGAGAGAGAGAGAGAGAGAGAGAGAGAGAGAGAGAGAGAGAGAGAGAAGTGGTAACGAAGCTGATGTGAATGAGAGGACCGGTGTGATTTTATAAGTACGAAACGAGAGAGTATGGGATTTGAATATTCTTTTGGTTTTAGGCGTTTTTGGTCCGTTGATTATTGGACACTTGAAGCTTGGACCGTCAAAATGTATGTAATAATGTTAGGCATGGAGTCTACGTGCGACTTTTTAACGTCTTGTTGGCTGGTCATGGCGTCCTTTTCGAGCCGTCGTCATCCCGCCAGTTACGCCACTTGTCAAGATCCGTTTTTTTGGATTCGAATGGATTCGGATGCGATGCCTCCAGGTGAAAACCCGACCCGTGTTTTGGCTTATTAAAGATAACTTTAATTGAATGGACCGTGCCATCGAGGCCTTGTTAGAGAAGTTGAAATATATTGATGAAATGTTAAAATAATTGCAACTTTTAATGATAATTTTCTTGTAAACATGAATAATGTGAGTCCATGAATTGCACGGCACCTTAGTTTTCATGCTTATGTATGGTCATGTTTGTATCTAAATGAAATCCTATAAAATTTATGAGAAATTAAATATACCTAAATTTTAATATAATTTTTTAAATTTTGAATTGAATACACCTAAATTTCTATAGACTTTTAAATTTTTTTAAAATCCATTAAAATCTCAATTGAATACACACCTTTAAAGCTTGATAACCATTTTGCTCTCCCAATTATGACTTGGGTGTCAAATGTCTCATAAACTAAATATTTGTTTAATTTACCCTTCAAATTTGATTAGTGTAGTGAAAAAATATATAGAAAATTACAAAAAAATCAATAAAATATTTGAAAATTTCATAATAGTCAAAATTTAATTTGGGTTCTCATAATGGTCGCATGCACATATTTGCTAATTACATAATAGTCAATGGGTCCAACCCAACTTGGATGACCCTATAGTATTCCTAGTGTTAAATTACTATCATGTCATTCAAAAATATTTTGACTCAATTTTAAAAATGATGACTGTCACACAATTACTAAGTCTATAAACGATAACTATGTGACAGTTTTCAATTAAAAAAAAGTAATTATGTGACCGTTTCTAATTAAAAAAAGAGTAATCGTATAACAGTTACCAATTAAAAAACATAAAAACGGTAAATGTCACATAGTTATCAATTAAAAAACAGTAAATGTCACACAATTACCATTTAAAAAAATTATGTGGTTATTATTGACTTATATGTAATTTTAAAACTTGGACATTGATAATGTCAGTATAGTGGCAAGATCCATAAATTTTTTTTTGTTTTTTGTCCGGTTGTTAATTCACATAATTTTATTTTGGTCAATAGTGACTATCATGGTATTTTAAAAAAGTTTATTGACTAATTTTTAATATTGAAAATATTCATTGATTTTTTTGTAATTGGCCCAAAAAAGTATATGTACACTATATTTATTTTTCTGAAAAAAATTAAATCGGTGATCGACCAAGGCGAGAATGAAAAATGTTGTCATCCCTACGTTAAACTACACCGATGGGGAGCTTATAAATTATTGATATAATGATATTTATCTTCACAATATTAAAAAGGTTTCATGTTTAAATCTTTTAAATATGTTCAAGAATATATAAATCTATATTTTTTAAAAAATTATTTTATGATTAAAAAGTTTAAACAATAGCGAGTCATCCACAACTAGTTGACTCTCTAAAACGAGGGTTCAAACTAGGGCTGCCCTTTGGTTTGGTTTTTACCGAACCGACCGACTACCGACCGAATTTTTTTGGTTTGGTATATCGATTTTCACAATTCGAAAATCGGAAATCCGAAACCGAAAATATCCGAAAAAAGTTGGTTTGGTTTTGGTAAAAACCGAAAAAAGTTGGTAAACCGACCGATTACCGAAAATTATTACCGAAAAAAACCGAATCGATTATTACCGAAAAAACTAAAATATATACCGAAAAAACTGAAACAATTACCGAAATTTAGTTATATATGCTTATATAATACTATTATGTTAGTGGTACAATAAATATTAAACTACTAATATCTTAAACAATTATAAAAAAATATAATTGTATAATGTTATCATATTAATATTATCAAAAGTGTGAGTTAAGATATAGAGTCATTCTCTAATAAAGTAAATGTTATTATTTTTAAGAAAATAAAAATCTCATCTTTAGGTAAGTAATGCATATATATATGTATATATATATATACAGGACCCTTCCAATAAGGGATCCCTCATTTAGTGTTAAATGAGGGATCACCTTGTGGGGCCCACACGAGTCGTTTTGTATTAATCTGAACCGTTCATTTTTTACATTTCTATTGATAGATTATTCATATAAAAAATCAGCCAAATCAGAAATCGTTTACCCGTTCGTTTAAGCGGTCAAAGTTTAAAACAAATAAACGAACAATAAATGCCTTTATAAACACCTAAACTTTGACCGCTTAATCGAACAGACAAACGATTTCCGATTTGGCTGATTTTTGGCAAGGTTGATCTATCAATAGAGATGTAAAAAATGGACGGTTCGGATTAATACAGAACGACCCGTGTGGACCCCACAAGGTGATCCCTCATTTAACACTAAATGAGGGATCCCTTATTAGAATGGCCCTCTATATATATACAATCATATTTATCGGTATATATACATACTAAAGTAATAGGATATGTACTAATATATATTATTAAACTAATTATACTAGTATATATTATTATTAGAATAAAATACTAGTACTATACTAAACTACCAATACTACTCGTGCAAATATATATTCGTCAAACATTATATTTTATGCATCATAGTTGATTAAATTTTAATTTATATTGGTATATAATAATTAGTATTATTATAATTAAACTGAAAATGAACCGAAGATATACCGAAGTAAATCGAAAATAAACCGAAAATATCCGATACCAAAATTACCGAAATTGAACCGAAAACTGAAATTTACCAAAAATTACCGAACCAAAAATTACCGAAACCGAAAAATACCGAAATCGAAAAATACCGAATTTTTTGGTTTTGGTTTGGTAAGCCCCAATACCGATCCGAACCGACCGATGGGCAGCACTAGTTCAAACTCTCATTGTTTTTAGATAGAGGTCTAACTCTTGTATGGCGCATGACTCTAGGTTTTTCTCACAGTGATACGAGACTTATATTTGTGAATCCAACTCATAAGAACCCCATAAAGATAAAGCATGCTCCATGGAAGAATTTCTTGTTAAAATACTATCTTGTGTTGGGTACTTGGGTGTAGTATTAGATTGGCCTATTGTCCAAGTTAATTGTAATAATTCAACCAACTCATGCTTACATGGGACTATTATATTATTATAATAGTATTTTCTTATGAACTAATTTTTAAAATAGTTCAGTAGTTTTAGGTCATCAAGTGTGGATTTGATTATTATTTAATTTAATTGTAATTACAAATTTACAATGAGCATATTTTCAAATATACCTAGTTCTTGGAAAGTCATTTAGTAAATAGTATGACACAATTATTAGTGTGATTTTATGGCTATGGCTGTATAATGCACATTGTGTGGCCTTCACGACAGAACATTTCAAGTTTTCATGTTCCATCACAAATTTTGAAGCATGGAATTTTCTGAAGCCAAAATGCAGAGGTACGAAGCATGTGCCCAGTCAAATTAACAACTCTAGCTTTTCCCTTCAACATTATGCTCGTAATTTTGTCGATCATATAGTTTGTAACTAACTTTGTATTCTATATCGTCATCTGGGCTATTTTCTATTAAGACATAAATAACATGTTATTTTCAACTTGTACATTGTGATGCCAACAGCTTTAGACAGATGGATGGGGATTTGCTCGTTGAAGTTCTCAAACAAGGCCCAGTGGCCCTAGTTGGAATCGCATTAACATGTTGTTTGAAATGTTTGAATTTGTTTGTTTAAAAGTTGTTTAAAAAATAAAGAACTAATGTTAAATGGCTCGTGTCTTATCATGTTTAAAGGGCTAAAGTTTTCAATTTTGTCTAACCTATTTATTTATATTTCGTCATTTCTGTTTTGTGTCTAAATTATATCTTATTCGCTTTAATCGTATCTTGTTCATAATGAGTTTATGTAATCATAATTCATTTTATACCTCTAATCTTTACTCGTAGGAAATAAATAAAATTCACAATCAATCCAAATTTTAATAAATAAAAAATTGTTGGGTAATATATATTCATTCACTTTTGTTACATACGAGGGAGTCGAAATTTTATAGCTACCTTAACTATTTGAGCTAATCCCAACAAATTTAATTAGCATATGTACATCCTTTGACTAAAAACAACCACTTATTTTCTAATTATGATAACGACTTAATTGTAATTAAATTGTACAACACAAGCAAATGATTTTGACCAAAAGAGAAGGTTCTTTGGAGTCTACTGCTTATTCCATTGATCCATTCAAAGGCTCACACCTAGAAGCATGGGAACCCAAACTTCCATGTTTTCCAATTGACAGGAATGAGTGGATGACCAACACGGTTAGGCTAAAGTTTGACATACCAAAGAATAAATAGCTATTAGGCCAAGCAAAGTTAGGCTAAAGTTTGACATACCAAAGAATAAATAGCTCTAAGTCAAATCAAAGTAGCGACTGGAATTTACGGAACCATGTCCATAAACTTCGATTCAACTAGCATGAGTAGGGTAGGATAAAGTAGATATTAGATTCAATTTTCTTTTTAATTTTCAAATAAGCACATATTAAATGCCTTATATTGATGAACAATTTATATAAAGGTGTATTTTACTTATAACAAGAATGTTGTAAAACTAACTGGTTAATAAGTTAATAAGTTAATACAAAGTTAACCACCATGTTGGGCGCACTGCACAATGTAATCTTAAAATCCGAACTATTCATTTTTTAGGCCCTACTTTAAAGATCAATCTCTATAAAAAAATCTCTAAAATTGAAAGTCATTTAAGCATTTGATTATAATAACAATTATTTATATACTTTTATCGAAAACAGTGATCATCTATTTATTTGATTACAATTATATGACTAAATAGTTTCTAATGTAGTTGATTTTTTACAATAATAATCTTTGAAATATGACCTAAATAATGGATGGTTCAGATTATGATATTAGTTATGTGATGCAGTGATGGGCCTAAAAACATGATTAGTTTCGTATTAACTTACTAACTAGTTAGCTTTAGAGCACTCATCTTATCTATAATATTATATTATAGTCTAATGCAATGCGTTAAACTTACTGAATAATTTTTGCTCAATTTTTTTGTTTTTGCTTGTTCGGTTACAATTTTCTTAAAATTTTAATTTGAACCGATTGTGGTATTGTAATTTGAATGTATCTACAAGGAAGTTTCATGTTTGAATTTGGTTGCATGGCCTTTCTAATATAATATTGACTCTCAAGTCTCAAGTGGTCATGTTGGCCAATTTGCTTAAAAAAATTATCATGATCATCTTAGTGTTGGTTGATAGGGAGCTCATACTTTGACCACAACTTTGAATGTTGCCAAAGCTGCATCAAGGGTGTCATAGGCTTAGTTTAATATTAATGTGAAAAAAATAGCTGTAAAGTAAAGCAGTTGAATATTTAATAAACTATGTTTTCAACAATTTTGTAAGTGCACAAATTTATCATGGTCATCTTAGTGTTGCTTAATGGGGAGCTCATACTTTGACCACAACTTTGAATGTGGTCTAAGCTACATCAAGGGTGTCTGAGGCTTAGTTTAATATTAATGTGAGAAAAAACAACTGTAAAGTAAAATAGTTGAGTATTTGATAAACTATGTTTTCAATAATATTGTAAGTGCAAAAAACATTATTAAAGTATTTGTTAAATTTTAATGTAAGACTGATGTTGCTGTTTATAATTACTAAAATAGACATAATGCTGAAAGTTCTTTTGATTTATTTGTTTGGTAAAAAAAAGGCCTTTTACTTGTTTATAATTTTTGGCCTACAAAATTATATTAACATTAAAATTGCTAAAAAAATAATTAAATAAGTATGCATATTATTTTTATAGGTATATTATAATTTTAATGGTATAAATAAAATATCATTTAATAATCAATATAAAATTAAGGATATATTGGTCAACTAAATTTTTTAATTACTTGGCTCAACAACTTTCACTTATTGCAGTTTTGAAAAGTAGGTGAATTAGCTGTTTTTCAATAGTAAGTGACTTTAAGACTTTTTTGGGAGTGCATTTTTGTTTAGAAGTGCTTTTGTGGACTTTTAATTTGTTTTACCAAACGCAAGCAACAACGCTTTTAAGTTTTCTAATAACACTGTCAAACAAGCTTTTAAAATAGTGAGACACTACCGTTTTTTGTTTTTCTATCAAATACCAAAATTGTTGTAAGTGACCTAAAATTATCATCTACAACAACTTTTGGGTGTCCAACAACAATCCCAAACAGGCCCTCAGTGAGAGTGGTAGATCATAAAGGGTATATACACTCAAGTATTTAATCAGTGCACCGTGAACCCTACGAGACATTTTGAAATTGTTCTTAGTGCATATAACATCACAAAGAGTTTTTCTGCAAAAAATATAAAAAATAAAACATCACAAAATTCAACCAATTCCAAGCCCAACCCAAAAAATTATTGGGCTTAAAATGCTCAGGCCCAGCCCAACCTTTGACCGGGGTTCCTTAACTGCTCCTCTCCATCCCCAATTTCTCGATACATAGCTGCTGATAAACAGACTCTAGGGTTTCACCAATTCGTCAAGGTAACGTTTCACCTCCTCTCTTCCACATCATTCAGTGAGTCGCTCTTGAATTTTTGTCTTCACTCTTATTTATTGAATTGTCACATCGCTCATTTTTGGTTTAAATTATCAGTGAATGTTGTTTCTGATTGTGTGAGAGTTTGCTCGATCGGGACTCAAACATTGCATTTTCGGATCGGATTTTGCGTTTTAGTTGTAAATCCTTATAGATCCGCGGATGTTTATTGTTTAATTAGGCCAAGTGCAATGAACTGAATTTGATTACCATTCCATTTGAATTCTGCTTGTTGAAAATTTTATTTTTTTCGTTTTTTTTTTTTTTTTATTCAAGAAGCAAGAGCTTGTTCTTTCTTACAAATTTACAATCATGAGCTTCAACGGTGGGATGCGGACCTGCGCAAAGGTATTGATGTCTTCAGGAGCATCTCTATCAAAATCGGCAGGTAATTTTGGTGCTGTCTGTCACTTATTTTGTTTGGTGCCAGGGCATATCATGCAATAGTTTTTTTTTTACCAGGGCATATCATGCAATAGTTAACTCTATGCACAATATAATAGTACTTATGAATTATGATGCTTTAGGGAAAATGCTTGAATTTTGTTTCGAGTTTGGAAAAAATGATGTCTTTGAGCTAAAATTTAGAAGATTTCAAGACACATAGGTATATAGATGGTTTGTTAGAATTTGACTGGAGCTAAAATATATGGGTTTCTCATTGCTGCACTAAACCCATAAAGAACAAAAAAACCCAGACCACATCCAACTCTAATCCCATCATTCTCCAAACCATAGAGCTTCTCCTTCGTGCTTCTCTCATTGCCTTTTAAAGAACTGAGCGAACTGCCTCTGGTGGCGCTTGTGTTCCCATGCGGGCATACAGAAACCTCAAAGTCATTCCTTTCTTTGTACTCTGTAAGGTGTTTGTATTTTATTTTCTTATGTGAAGAAAGGTCTTATACATATTGTCTATGCCACCCTGGTTATTTCTTTTTGCAAATTAATTTTGGCCGTTCCAAATGAGTTCTTGCTTTGCAAAAGTAAAGTGTGTGCGAGGGCTCAATTTCACCTGGCCAATATGATTATGGGGCAGCCTCAAGGTTTTACATGTTCTCTTACATGTTTCAATTCAGGGAGCTGTCCTAAATTTTTATTTTTACCAACTATTTCTCTTCTATTGGATTATAGGTTTTTAGTTACTGACTAAATTTTAATGCATGCTGACATGTGGATCCAAGCATTTTTACCCTTAAATTAGAGGAGTAATTTTATAGTCAATGGGTTTCTTGGGGGTGCATTGAAGTGTCTATTTATACTTTTTATGTTATATTGTGCACTAAGAAACCCATTCACTGTGAAATCATCTCTTGGGTATTTTTGCTAAGAGAGTTCTATTGATAAAGACAATGTTGCCACCTTGTGAAGAGTGGGTCTAAGCTAGTGACATTTCAAAGCCAAAGTGAATCTTTGCATGCTCTAAATTCCATATGATAGTTTTCAGACCAAACTTTAACATCCCTAAGAGACCAGCATTTCCATTGGTGTTTTCTGGTGCTTTCATTGCTTCTATGAAGTGGACCAATATATTTTAATTAATTAAGTTGATTTCCTGATGTGGGTTCAATATCAACTGACAGTTTTTTTATCCAATGCATCCTTAATAAAAACTGAATGTCTAATTTCCAACTGTCAAGGCATGAACTCATCTGAGTTGTTGATTCATTCAAGTTTGAATGCTGGATCCTTTTTTGATTGTATGTTCTAAGTAGAAATAGTGGCTATTGTGCTCTGCCAGCAACTAGGGGGTTCCACTCAACTGGAGTGAAGAGAATGGGTGGACATGGCCATGACGAACCATTCTATATGCATGCCAAACACATGTACAACTTGGACAGGATGTCACACCAGAAGTTGAAGATGAGCCTTGGGGTCTTCACTGCCTTCAGCATCGGCGTGGCTGTTCCGGTATATGCTGTCATTTTCCAACAAAAGAAAACAGGCTCTGGTTGAGATGGTCAATTGCAGCAATAAGAGATGCAGAATTTTGCAGTCTCGACATTGTCTTAAATCCATTTGTCATTTACTTCTCCTGTTAAAAGTATGTGGTACATTTGTTTGATAATTTTGTGTTAACCAATCAGGGCACATAAGAATCAGATTTGAGCTTTAAAAGGTTCCAATTTCTCTTTTTCTGTTCGGTTCTTTCACAGCTTTCTCCTATTCAATGAGTGATGAGCAGTTAAAATAAGTGGGCATTAACTAAATTTGGATGCCAAATGCATGACAGTGAGTTATTTTTTATGCTTGATTCCATTTTTTTACTTGAATATTTTTTTCTTTTTCTTTTCTCAATACATGGACGAGGGTTCTTATTATTTGGACCTAACAATCTAGAAAATTCTTTTATAGTTTTAAGAAATAAGATTTTATTATCTTATTTGTTATTGGCTATTAAAATTTAAGAATTAAATGTGATGGAATGCCTATTCATGCTCAATTTCTTCACTATACCTATTAAGGCTATTATTATAAAAGGCTTAAAATTCAATTTGCTCTTTGAATAAAAAATAAAAAACTGAAAAGATTAGAAGAAAAAACATAAGAACAAGGCAGCAACCCTTCCCATCGCTCGTTGGTGGCCACTCTTACACCATCGGCGCTTCCTCACTCCTGACTGGCATCGGCAGATCAAGAATGACAAGAGAGGATGAGGGCTGCCAAAAATGGAAAAGTGGGTTTACTCTATCGCTAGGGTGGCAATTCATGTCAATGAGTTATGTTTGTGTCGTGTCATTTGGTATCTATATCAATCAAATATAGTTAATTTTAAGTTTTAATTCAACTTATTTAATTAATCATTCAACACTAACTTAAGTTACTTAATCTATTTGTTATTTGTATTGTATTCGGATTGACGTACATATATTATAAACTAAAAACTTAAATTTCCTTTTATTTCTAAATCAAATGTATCACTAATAGATTATCATCCTAAAAGTATACCTTAAAGACATTCATTCATAAGATGTACTTGAGACATCATTAGATGCACTTTACACAAAAATAAACTTGACCTTGATACTCAAAAACTCATAAAAATGATTCCATATTTATACAAAGAGTAATACATACATTTTTTTTTTTAGATTGGAAGAAAAGAGATTGTTGTTGGATGCATTGTCGGTAATTCTAACTGCCTTTCTAATTAGATTAGCAAACGATTGTAAAAAAGAGTAACACATACATGTTAGGAATTATAAAAATTAGTCATTTCTTATTATAATAGAAATTAAACATATTTTTATTTTTGTCATGTGATGCTTAAGAAAAAAAGTAGTACTTTCATGAAATTTTATTTTAATTTTGTAAAGTCTGCTTTGTTCATTCGCTTAACCATATCGGGCTCTATACCTCTGTTCATTCCCCAACCTATCGAATAAGGTACAATCTCCTCTTAGAATCGCTCTGCTTTTCTCTTTGGATATTGTACATCAATTTTATCGGTAATTGTTGTCTTTGATTGCGTGATAGTATTACACTGCTGCGAGCTCGGAGCAAACCCTAGCGCACAGATCAGAAGCAAGTGAACGAGTCTCGCACCTTTCGCCATGGATTCAGCGGCTCGAAGAAGCGGTGGAGGCGGCCTCTTCGAAGGGCTTTACAGGGTCATCATGCGCCGGAACTCGGTCTACGTCACCTTCGTCATCGCCGGCGCTTTCCTCGGCGAGCGGGTGAGCCTTATAACTTAGATTTGGGTTTTCTTCACCGAATCTCTCATTTTAGCGTGTCTGGTTATCTATTTTCCTTTTCCTATTATAATCTGTTTGGTTTCTAAGAAATCTGATGAAATGCAATCTTGCTTGTTTGCGATTATGTCAACTTTTAGTCTACTCGCCAGCTCAGAATTTACATGTTAGTGAGAAATGGATGAAAGTTGATATTGTTTATGGCGGTTTAGTAAGATTTTTTATTTTTATTTTTTATCTCTAATTCTATTAATTGGTTTCGTATTTTGTCATATGCTTGCTTTCTTTGAGAGAGGTAAATTAAGCAAATCTATGATGTTTAAACTGTGTTGGTTCCAAAGTTATATGCAACACTCAGAATAGGCGTTTGGTTACTAAACTCAATCAAGATAAGGGCATATATCGCCGAATTAGCGAGATTCAAAATCTTGCCTATTGTACAGTGACTAAACACAACTTAAGAGTTTTTGGCCCATTTTCTGCTTAAGAATGGTGTTCATATTGTTCTCTTGTTTCTCTGAGTTATGGGGAATATGCATTGTTCTGTGTGAGCTTTTTCTTTCCTCGCTGAATTTGTTTCGTATGAAATTCCTTCAAGTGTCATTTGATATCTGTTGTTCTTTTCTTAAAGAAGAAAAGTATCAGAATTATTATGTATTTGATTCTCTGGTTTCAGGCCGTGGATTATGGAGTTCATAAGCTATGGGAGAAAAATAATATTGGGGTATGCCAACTATTTTTTGGTTATTATTTACTTTTAGCATGTTATGCATTTCCATTTTGCACAAAATATGTTGTTGATGCATCTAAATAGGGGAGATTGAAGAATTATATGTATTATCTATGTGTTAAATTATGGGTTAGATACAGATTTTTGTGAAAAATGTAAATTGTTAATACTGTTTGTATTGCATTTACATATTCTCCCTTCTTTAATCCATGCTGATGTTCTCTAAAGGCAAACTTTTCCCCATGGCTGGAGGTTTGCATATTATTCGGTATATGCATGTTTGGATGTTAATTGGATCTGGATGTACATGTTTGGGAGAAAGATCAGCCTGGTATAGAGGAATTTTTTATGAGTATGGCCACAACTGAGTTGGGTTGGTTTTGCTTTGCACATCCATGGATGTGTAGATTGTATTGCGTAGAATTTCTATACAATTGAGACTCTTTCTGTGGTTGCAAGTGGTTTACAACCTTCTCAAATTTGAATGTGTATTAGAAAAAAAAAAAATATTCTCAATATTTGATTGGCACTACTGGTCCTCTTATTAGTTTTACATCTGAATTCAATGTTTTCTTTTTCTATGCAGAAACGATACGAAGACATTCCAGTTTTGGGGCAAAGGCAATCAGAAGAATGAATTATCAACTCTTCTCTTTGACCATTTCATGATTTTCGCACTTTCGGGAAGTTGGAATATGCAATCATGCATTAGGTAGCAATTCTTATTTTTGTAATAATTTTGGGTGGATTGAACTCATTTTTCAAGCATGTTCCATGTTCCATTCAACTGTGTGATTTCATATTGAATCAGTTCTGTATGGCCACTTTGGCTCTAACAATGGCATTGTTTGTTTATGAGATTTTAATTCTTTGGCCTTGATATCCATTGACTAGCATAGTATAGATAGTAGTTGTGGACTGCACAAGAGTTTCTGCGATGCTCATAGAAGTTGACCGAGGAAAAATGCCAAGATTTAATGGCTGACATGAGCAACCTTGTTGCTCTATTATTTATTTTTTTCCCGGTCTATCGTAAATACATGGTATTGCACTATTGCTGTTGCCAATTATCAGTCTCGAAGGGGTAAAAATGTTAGGTGGAACAAGTTTTAGGGTCCTGCCGTAAAAATATTAAATGAAGCCGATAATATTAACAATAAATGGTTTGGACTTCAGAATGAATTTCAAGTGTTATTTTATCTTCAAAATAGATACTACAGTTTATATTTTGTATTTGAATGCACATCAAAATTCGGTTTTACAAGTTAATTGTATCTTCTTTTTTTTTTTTTGGTTTCACCAACGACTTTGACAAGGAATTTTACATTGTTAGAAATATCAGCAGGTGAAAATGTTCAATAATTTAATCGTAAAATTTGCAAGTTTTTGGGTTTTTTTTTTTTTGCGCGCTCAACGATAAACGTGACCATTGAACAAATGCGCTCATCTGATTACATATATTGGGTTGTTGGATTCAAATATTTCAATCCAACGGCTGCTAGATAACATGTGCTCACTAACACTTATTTTTAATTTGAGGTGGTCAGGTAGGCACAAACTTAAATAAGAACATATTTATTATTTAGAAAATTAAGATTAAATATCAAAATATAATAATTTTTTGGTATAATATGAAGATTATATAATATTTCAATTGAATTATTAAATTTAAATGCAGTTTTTTAGATTAAGTCACAAATATGTTGGAGTCTTTGATTTGAGCATTTTCCATTTGATATTTTTATCATTTGGCTCACATATGATGAAGGTTAGTTAAACATAATTACCCTTGAGGCTTTTATAATATCTTGAAAATTTGCTAATAACTTCAAATTTAATTGTGACTAAACAACAGTCATATCTAAGTTATGAGACAATCATAGTTAAATTGTGACTTAATTAAATTTTTTTAGAGAAATTATACTACAATATAGTATAAATAGAGGTAAAAACAATACTTTTACTCAAAATAATATATAGTATAATGGTGTGAGTTGTCTTTTTCAATTTATGAAGATAGTCACAGTTAAGTTGTGACTGGATTGATTTTTTTATTTGTTATAATATAATATAGTATAAATTAATATAATATTTGTGATGTAATATTATTTTTATTTTTTATTATAATGACATGTAATGTAATATTTATAAATTCTAATACTTTTTATTTTATTAATTTGTTTGATTTTTTAATTAGTATTTAATCTAAAATGTTATTTAATTTTGATACTAAACTAAAAAGTTATTGAAATTTAATAGTTAAAATTAATGGAACTTTTATTATAATCTTTTAAATTAAATACTGATAGCTGATCTATATTTCTTTCATTGTTCATCTCACAATCTTCATTTTTTTTCTTGGGACGGAAGGAAAAAAAATCTTCATTTGAAGACCTATAGGCTATAGTTACATAAAAAAAAAAATATAATAGTCAATTTATATTTTGTTATTTTCGCTTTAATGAAAAAAATGATAATTCTCTGTTTTTTTTTGGTAATAATTTTACGGATAGCTTTAAAGAGAAGAAAATAATAAAAATCAATTTCCCCCTTTGAATTGCTTAGTTGGCATCAACAGGTAGGTAGAGAAAATAAATTATATAATAAATTAAAGGCGGTGAGTTTGCCCTAGCGTAGCTTCTAGCATCGCATATAAGGAGCGTGTTTTCTCTATTCCCTCTCGCATAAAACGCAAAGCACAGAACCATAACCTCTAGGGTTCGCTACCTCCTCTCTCTCTCTCTTCCTCCTCATACAATCGAAAAAAAGGTATCAATCTCCCCAATCGCTCTGCTCTCTTCTTATGATATTGTAGATTAGTTTCATTTTTAAATTATTCCTTTTGATTGTGCGAGTCTTTGTTCGATTGGAACTCAAATTTTGCGTTTTTTTGGATCGGGTTTTGTGTTTTTGTTTGTGTTTGTGTTTTAAATCGTTGCAGATCTGTGGATGCTTGTTGTTTTTTATAGGATATGTGTTATTTCAGGTCAAAATCAATCTGATTGTTTATTTTTTGTATTAATTTGTTTAATCTGAACGGTATTTGAGACAACTAAACCCTGTTTCCCGTTGATATTTTATTTAATGGTTATTTACTTTTTATGCCCTTTAAATTTTCAGAACCTTCACACGAATTTATATGGGACCATGGTTTTTAAAAAATTACATATTTCCTTTATATATATATATATATTTTTGTATGAGTTTTTGGTATGACATTTGTCACCCATCAAACAACATAATATGTAGTACGTATATTTGTTTTGTACCATCCTTGTGTTTTATGTTTTTGCTGTTTGTATTGTAAATTTTCTTCAGATTTGTTGTGTTAGGATTTTTTATATTTGAAAGTTGAGGATCTGCAAATCAGAAAACTAGTCAGATGTTTTGGGAGTTGTGATTTTGTTTTAATAGCACGGTTAGAACATTTATCTATGTTATTTTAAAACCAGAAATATCTTTTACTCCCAACTCACCATAAATTTATCATGGTGCTTGATAAAAAGGTTGAAATTCTTTTCAGTAATGTTATATCTTGTTGTACTAACTAATGTGCTAGCTTGCTTGCTTGTTATTATTTAAAAAAATTTGAGTTAGGTTGGTCAATCATATTTAGCTTATATAATTGTATTCTCATATGTTTAACTTATTGTCTAAATCATGCTCCAGTGTTTTCCCTGTTTATTATACCTGAGGAGTGAAGTTTTGCCGAAATTTTCGTTTTTTTGGGGTCCCGAAATTTTATCACATATCCCTTATTTTTCAAAAATATTTTAGTGAAATTTCGACCCCCTTGCAAGTATGTTTTTGTGGAATTTCGTTGAAATTTGACTATTGATACCTCACTCCCAGCCCCATTTTCATCCACTCAGATCTCTCTCTCTCTCTCTCTCTCTCTCTCTCTCTCTCTCTCTCTCTCTCTCTCTCTGTCTTCTCTGCCTGTGGCAGCCCCTTGCCATCTCCCCCGGCATGACCCCGTGCAAGGTTTGTAACCTCCTCCCCCGGCGTGTGACCCCCTGCAAGATATTGCGATTCTTTGATCATATGGTTCAAGAAATGAAGAATCTACTATATATGGCTATTTTAGATAATGGGAAATATAATGTCCCTCCATATATATATAGATATTAATATATGGTAATATTAATTGATATAGATATGTTCATATGTCTGTTCTTTGACTTCTTTCTGCTTATTTGATATTGATATAGATAGTTTATTCCATGTGGATATAGATATTAATCGATTATTTATTTATTTTTACTAAATTTGAGGCCGCTGATGCAAGATCAGTATTTGCTACTATTGATGGGATCTGAAACACCTCCCATCTGATCATTTTTATCCACCAAGATCTGAGGCCTCTCTAATTCTATTTTTCATTTTTTTCGTTTTTTTATTTGCTTATTTGTAAAAGCTTATGAGGTTAACTAGTTTACTTCTAATTTTGCTGCTCATTATGCTCATATTGATTGAGAAAACATCCAGAATATATTATAGTTTTACAGTTTTACCCTGTTTGGGAATTATGGGTGAGTGAATGCTTCACTGTTTTTGGTAGCAACCTTTTTTGAAGCTCCAATTTTTTTCTGCTTCTATTAGACAAAAATATCTGGTGGACTAATTGGTGTTCAATGAGCTATCCTGTTTTGACATGTTATCTTGATTTTATGTTGCTTATCTCTGAATCTGTTGTGCTCAATAGCTATATTATTTGCTTGTAGGAAGTTGGCAGTTCAGTCTGCTAAATCAGCATTTTGTCAAAGTGGAGCGTGTGAAGTCTATAACCTATTTTATGTCTGAACGGGCCTCTATCTTTTTGTCGTCAATTGGTTTGCTTGGAGAGTATTGTCCTACTAGAAAAAAGATCAGATTTACTGCTGCTGAAGTTGGATGTCATCTTGGGTCAGTAGAGGGCAATAACACATACTTTGGTTGCCATTTTATGCAACCTTTTCCAATTGCGAGGAACTTGTCAGGTAAAGGAGGATTTTTGGCTACAAGAGGCAGTCCCCTTCTGATATAACCCAGTTTTGGTTACACCCTTTTAGAAGATGGCTCTACAAAATATTGGTGCTTCAAACCGTGACGATGCCTTCTACAGGTATAAGATGCCGAGGATGATAACTAAGATTGAAGGCAGGGGAAATGGTATCAAGACTAACGTGGTTAACATGGTGGATATTGCTAAGGCCTTGGCAAGACCTGCTTCTTATACCACCAAGTATTTTGGCTGTGAGCTTGGAGCCCAATCAAAATTTGATGAGAAGACTGGAACTTCCCATGTAAATGGGGCTCATGATACTGCTAAGCTTGCTGGACTTCTTGAGAACTTTATTAAGAAATATGTGCAGTGCTATGGTTGTGGGAACCCTGAAACTGAAATAATTATCACCAAGACACAGATGATCACTCTCAAATGTGCTGCATGTGGGTATTTGTCTGATGTTGATATGAGGGACAAGCTTACAACTTTCATCCTCAAGAATCCTCCAGAGCAGAAGAAGTCATCTAAAGAAAAGAAAGCCATGAGGAGGGCTGACAAGGAGCACCTTAAGGAGGGGGAAGCTGCTGATGAGGAGCAAAAGAGACTTAAGAAGGAGGCAGCAAAGAAGAAAGGCACTTCTGGTTCTAAAGCATCAAGCAAAAAGAAAAGCACTGGTTCTGATGAGGATCACTCCCCCACTCACAGCCAGGGAGATGAGAATGACCAAGCTGCTGCTGATGATGATGATGTCCAGTGGCAGACAGACACTTCCTTGGAGGCAGCTCGGAAGCGAATCCAGGAGCAGTTGAGTGCTGTTACTGCTGATATGGTCATGCTTTCTACCACTGAAGAGAAGAAAAAGTTGCCAAAGAAGGCTCCAGAGCTTGAAGAGAAATCTGAGACAAAGAGTCATGAGAACGGAGCTGAAAATACCCATGGGAGGCTTGCTAATGAGATAAAACAATTCCTGAAAAAGGGATCTTCTGCTGGCCAGCTTAAATCCTTTCTGGGTACACTTTCCGGCACTCCCCAAGAAATTATGGATGCCCTATTTGAGGCTCTCTTTGAAGGTGTTGGAAAGGGGTTCAACAAAGAGGTGGCTAAAAAGAAGAACTTCCTGGCTGCAGCAACTCAAGCTGTGGGGTCTCAGATGGTTTTGTTGCAGGCTATTGAGTCTTTCAGTGGGAAAGCAAACCCTGATGCTGCAAAGGAAGTGGCTCTGGTTCTGAAAACTTTGTACGACGTCGATGTGTTGGAGGAGGAACACATTCTGAAGTGGTACCAGCAGGGCTTGGCTGGCAAGAACAAAACCTCCCCGATGTGGAAGTGTGCCAAGCCTTTCATCGATTGGCTTCAGAGTGCCGAGTCGGAATCAGATGAAGAGTGATGTTCATGTTTATCATGTTATTTTTAAAATGGCTTCATGCTTTCTGCTTGGTTGCTATTATGCGTTATTTGGAATCTGAATCAGTATGACAGTGATGGATTTTTAGTTGTTTGTCTTTAAAATATAGGGGGATCACTGGTTTGGCTCCTGTGGTTCACCCCTGCTTGGTGTTGCTCTCTTTGGCTTCTGTCTGAGTGCAAGACATTTGGTTTTGTTGTGTGCAAACTATTAAAGTATTCAGTGATATTGGTTCTTATATTAAATTTGAGTTATGCATTGGTCATGTTGATGATGCGAGTGAAATTTTATTTTGGGTTACAATTGGGAGATGCTGTTGGCACTCCTCAAATAGCACTCCTCAAAAGTCATCCCGTACTCCCTTCAAGTTTTTTATCCTTTTAGTTTAATTTTATTATTGTAATTGTCAATAGTACCCTCAATCTTATTCTTTCATCATTCAAGTTTCAATGCATATCCACAGCTTCTCTCACCTCAATCCCATCTCAGAATATCCATCTTCTTTTCTTGTTCTTTTAATATCAAAATCATATTTGATTTTAACATCTTTGTCAAATTATTACTACTACTGAACTACCCAGAATTTTTCTTTTTCTTTAACCCCCTAAATTGACTGCCCAAACTATAAATCAAACAAAGAAATCATGGCAGCAAAGAAGTGCCCTTGGCAGAAAAATCACTTGGGATATGTTGGGTACTTGAATGCAGCTGTAGGGGAAGTGGCGAAAATGCCCACCAAAAGGAATAAGGCCTTGGATCCTCCGAGAACACCCTCTTCAACTTCAACCCTCTTCAATTTCCATTTCGTCTCTCTACATTCAGTTTCACTCTCTCTCTCTCTCTCTCTCTTCTGCAACTCCACCATTGAAGAGGAAGATAAAAGAGTGAATTAAACAAAAATAATAGAATCCCTTTGTTCTTCTCAAAAAAGAAAATAGAACCCCACTTGTTTGTCTTTAATTTTTTTTATTTTTCTGAAATGTGAAATTCCTTAAAACTTATTTTGCTAATGCAAATGGGTTTTTGAGGGCTTGTTTTTCTTTGAAATATAATGTTGGGTTTCAACTGTGCCAAAAGAAAGAAAGAAATGGACAAAAAGGAGGGGAGGTTAAAGAACCATTAAAAATTTAAAACCAATAAGGGCAATATTGGTAATGAGAGTTATAAAATTATATTAAAATAATAAAAAGTTAGAGAGAGTGTAGAATGATTTGGGGAGTGCCAATAGCAGCTCCCTTACAATTAAATTATTATTTTTGGCTTTCTGGTTTTTGGCATTGTAATTGCAGTTGTATAGTCTAATTTATTGTCTGCCTGAAAGGCTTCGCATGGGGTAATGTAGCCGTGTAGGTCAATAATCATCTTTGATGAAAAAGTAGGTAAAAGTAACGATACATTTAATACATTTTTATAAAAGGACCGTTATTTGCACTTTTTTTTTTTTACACATTTTTCTCTTATATATTCTTTATCTTCTTTCAAAATTTTAAATTTCTCTTTAACACACCCCTCCAATTACCTTAATACCCCTATTTTATACATTTTACAAAATTTCTCACCACAACACACCCCTTCACCCACCACACCCTATCAACTCGTACAAAAAAAAAAAAACACACAGCCCTTCCCCTCCGTCACCTGACCACCTCCCTCCCTCTCTCCTTCCCTCAACGACCACTTCCCTTTCTCTCTCCTCCCTGCAGCACCGACCTCTCTCTTTCATCCTTGCAGCACCACCCTCCCTC
>QANW01009953.1:528258-650723 GCA_003254865.1 Dryas drummondii
TTTTTTTTTTTTTTTTTTTCAGAAGGAGTGTGTTAAAAGAAAAAAAAAGTGTGCAAATAGCAGTCTTCTTTTATAAAGAAACTTTGTGAAATAACCCTTTGTAATGCCTTTATAACTTTTTTAACCCTCAACTCCAAAATTAATTTTTTTGACCTTTTTGGACCAACACACTTATACTCTACCAGTGTAGTATCATTCAAAGAGTGTGTCTATTTATAGTAATTATATGAGGATTTAATATATGTATTGATAATTTTTTGTAATAATAGAAAGAGTTAAAAAAAAAAAAAAACTTTTAGACACTATTCGAATTATTTTGTGAGATATTGGTGAGAATTAAATATTTTGATGGCGACTCTGACCCACCGTCCGCCGCCGCGAGATCTTCCCTCTAATGCCTCCAGGTCAGTGACCCAACTGGGCGACCCTTATGTGCACCATATATTTTGGAGAGCTGCCGAGCTTGCCAGAGGAGGTATCCATGAAGTTCCGGAGTTTCGTGGATTGTTGCTTTCAGAAAGACTCCGGCAAGAGATTTACGATGGCCTAGCTTTTGACCCACTCGTTCGTCTCTAAAGATCCAAGAGTTCAGTGAAGACATAATATTATGTAGCTAGGTTTCTGAGATTAATTAATTTGTATTTACTTGGCCGGATACGGATTCTTTCTTTTAATTCATTTCTTTAATTCACTTTAATTTCTCCATTGTTAAAGAACTAAGATAATAAGCTTTTGAATCTTATCCACATCTGCTCATCGATGATATATATATAATCTTGTATGTTCATATTAAGACTCAAGTATATATAGAGAAGGATTGAAGAATTAAAGAAGCAGAATGAAATTTAATTAATATTTTTGTTTTCAAATTGATGATTAGTAATGCTGGATGCATGACAATGTTTATATCGTACATTTGTTTAGTGGCGAGTCCTTCTTTTATTTGAGATGTGATACTACCTGGCTGGTAAAAACAAATGTGGTACCAGTAGTTTAATTACCTTAGATTAAGTACATAGTTTAAAAGTGTTCGAGATTGTTTAATGCATTGATGACTTGCTTAATAAACCATCTTGTTTGTTGTGAGGTTTTTTGGTTTGTAATTTTCTTAGGGTGCACGGATCTGAACAAATTAAAAAGGGAGAGAGATGAAGAGAGAGTGCATCAATCAGAGGAAGGAACAGAAAAATAGTATAGTATGGGAGAGAGTGCTTGAGCTTTTTGTGATTTGTTTGCGTTGCTATTGATTTCTTTGCATTGGGCTGGGTTGCAGAGTCTTAGCAGAGACCAAACGGAAGAAAAATGTAGAGAGATGAAGAAACATAGAGTGTATCAGAGAAAATACAGAAGTCAAAAGATTCTCAAATGAACAACTTCAGTATTAATCTCAACATATTAAAAATAAGTAAATCAAACTAGGTTGAATGAATTGAAATAAATAAAATAGAGAATGGGTTGAAAAGATTTCTTTCAAAATAGTAGATTTAATTGGAGTAGATGTTTGGGTTCAGTGATTTTGGTGTTGGATTTTTTTTGGGATGGAATTTCTTTAATATATATTTTGTAATTTAAGTTTTGCAGGATTTTAAATCAGGTTAAAATCATCTTTGTAAAAGTTAATGTGGCAAGATTATATTATGGCTTAAGTTCAAAATAAACACCCAACTATGGGGTGAATTTCATCCGCATCCATGAATTAAAAATTTTTTCAAGAACATCCACAAATTAACATCTAACTTGAAAAATTGACTTCCATTTAGTAAACTGTTAGTGTTGGAGTTAAATGTTAGTGTGGTCAACCATGACGTGGCTGCGACACGCTTAATGACCTATTAATGAGTTAGATCATCCTCCAGGCCTAGATTTGATAATATTTTTGAGGTGGAAGTACCACTGATTAAGTTTTAGGATAATGAAAGGGACATGTACTCTAATGAGGATTATCGAAGTGTGCATAGCTCTAATGAGAAGGGTGATGGAGATAATGTCATTAAACGTATTGTGTCATGGTCGGTCATGTTAGCATTTAACTTCAACACTAATATCTCACCAAATGAAAGCGAGTTTTTCAATTTAAATATTAATTTGTGGATGTTTATGAAAAAATTTTTAATTTTTGGACCCGAATGAAATTCATTCTATAGTTGAGTGTTTATTTTAAACATGAGCCTCATATTATTATAGCACAATTAGGGCATCAACCATTAGGGAACTCTAGTGCTCTCCTTCAGTATATAACCATCGCCAAACATCCCTTAAAAACTCACAAGAAAAACCAACACAATTTCCAAGTCCAAAGCCCTGAGCGCAAGGCCCATACCAACCAAAAAAACTCAGAACAAACAAGATGGTTTTGTTTTTTTCTTGCCAGGAAAGCCTAAGACCCCAATAACAACTTGAATCCTAATTGGTACAATTAACAAAAGGCTTTAATTCAACTAGTGGCCTAATCAACAAGTGCATCAAGCTGCAAAATTTGCTTTCATGAAGAAGACATGGTGTACTTCCAAACTTCACATGCGTGTGGTTTATTTTCTTATTTGAACTTTGGGGTTTTTTCATTGGATCGCAGAGTGTGGATACAAATAAGACAAAGACAGCCCAAGACATCTTGGCGTGGATGAGTGGAATTCAATTATCTTCTCTAATCCAATGCGCCCAAATTTTGATTATTATGATTCCATTAACCTCCAAATTCTGAACACCATTTCCAATTAATTAATCTCAAATCTACTTCTTAAACTTCGCCCAATTATTTGAAAGAAGAACGATAAAATTCCCATTTTCTTGGTTTCGTTTGTTTTTTCCTTGTTAGGGTCAAGTTTTCTTTGTCTACAACTACAAGATGCCAACAGTGACACTTATGTCATTGTACATGACAAAACAATATCAATAAATTGTCTGTGCAAAGAAGAAAAACATAAGATCAATAAATTGGCATTCATGTCATTATCCATGACACAAGTCCAAACTCAAAAATTGTATTTTAGTAATTATTATAACAAAGGTAGTGATAAAAAAAGTTGTGTCAAATTTGTACAAATAATTTCATTTTTGTTGTAACACAATTCTAAGTGAGATGACAAATTGTGTCCACATTATAGACAAGGTCTTCGCTCCCAGTTTTTTTGTTTTTACATAATTGCTCTGTTTATGTCTTTTACTTTTCCTTTCACTTTCCATTGTTTTTGTTTTTCTTTTCCCATCAACGCCGTTTTTCTTTTGAATTAGACTATTTGTGAAAAATGAGAATCCCATTTCAGCCTAATAGATGTAAATGAACCCCAACTCTCTCTCACCTTATTAAATAATGAGTCGGTATCTCATTTAAAAATAAATAATTATTAAACTAAGGTTTAGAACTCTAGATGAACATAAACAATGAATCACAACAACAATAAATATTTTATTTTACCCATACTATCCTTATTGATTTATATAATTTTTATTTATTTATTTTAAATTAAAAAATATTTCTATTGTTAGTTATATTTTATTTGTACGATTAAAATTATAATATACTTAAAAAAATAATAGGAATACTTATTTAATAATGTTATTCTTAAAAAAATTAATGCTAATAAAAATTTGTAGCCACAAATTTAAAAAATAAGTAAAAAAATATTTTAGTTTTACCAAATAAATAAGTGAAATACACTTTCAGTATCATGTCCATTTTAGTAATTATACACAGTCACAGTACTTTTACATTAACATTTACCAAACACTTTGATATTGGTTTTTGCATTCACAGTATTTTTGAAAACATGGTGACTTTACTTTACAGCTGACTTTACTTCACAGCTGTTTTTTCTTACAGCAATACCAAACTGGGCCTGAATCTAAACAAAAATAAACAAATGGTTTTTTATTTTTTTTAGGTGGGATATTCAACAAATAGTTTAAATAAACTATCTTATCTAATAAGAAAACATTTTCGTTTAGTTTGAAATTTCAAATTTTCGAAAATTTTGTAGTGTTTGTAAGTTGTAACATCACTGAAGAAAAAAAAAAAAAAAAAACCCTCATCTAATAACCATTATCCATGATGGTGAATCGAAAGAAGAAGATTGAAAGAATTCAAAAAAGAAAAACGAAATAAAAGTGGAATGATTTTGGTGAAATAAATAAGTAAGAGAGAGAGAGAGAGAGAGAGTGGACGGCGACAGGGAGGCATGCAAATCCGGTCCGTGCTATCGGTGCTCGACACTAAAAAAACACCAACTCACCATCCACGTTTTTGTACATTTTCATGGACAGTCAACAATTTGCGCACAAACCGCATAACCCCAAAACCAAAATAAAATATAAAAAAATCTTAACAACCTGATTCGTTTATTCGTTGACTTGCCACATTGTCATACCAGTGTCAGTCACAAATATCAGTTAATGCCATTCACAGAGCCACAACAGTCGCTGTGTGTATGTATTCAAGTACAGCATGAGGTCACTGTGAGAGAGAGAGAGAGAGAGAGAGAGAGAGAGAGAGAGAGAGAGAGGCTCACTCTGCTGCTACTACTACTATGTACAATTGTACAAATGGGGAGCTACTATGGCCTATGGGATCCTTTTTGACAGCTCCCATTAAATGAAGCCCAGTTTTGTTTAGAACCAGAGCTTCATTAAATGAAGCACAATTTTAATGGCTAAGAGACTGTCTAAATTAAATGCAAGGACTTAAAAGAACAACTTCAAGAGACACTAACCATTAATTCCTCATTCCTTAACTACCATTTTGGCAAATAAATCACTCCAACATACCTATAGCTTCAAAATTACACTTTCAACAATCAACATAGTGTATGGCATATTGACATACTTGACACGTTGGGTATGGTAATATTTTTTTTATAAGTAATAACTAATGTTTATGCGATTTGAATTAAGAACTTCCTTACATATAGAAAATATTAAATGCCACCATTAAATGAAATGATCACTTTAGTAACATTTTAAAGTTGTTCATTTTTGTTTTTTTATTAGGAAAAAAAAAATGTGAACCCATCAGTTATAATCCTGACTCAACCTAAAAAATATGAGAGGAACTTACACCAAGGATAAGAAAAGCTAAAACATGAACCAAAAAGTTTGCTTTGCACAGAATATGATGAAACACAGTCTTTTCAAACACAACTTGAATAATTAATATATAAGTAACTTAGAGTCATTAAATCTAAATTTTAGAGAAACGATGGCAATGAATATAAGATAGACTATATATTTGAATAAGCACAATTGTAAAGGAGAAATATGTTATCATAGCATGTAGTCTAATCTAACTGATTCTATGTATTGGAAGATTGTTAATTCGGATAATGTGAGATTTTGTTTCAAAATATGGTTAAAAATTTCTGATTCTAAAAGGTGTGATTGGTTATTGGGCAAGGCAATGGTTAAAATGACATAGCAAATAGTGAAAAAATAGTGGAGTGGGGGTTGGGGTGGTACAGGTGATGTAATATAGTTGGGAGTACGTGGGCGTTACGGTGTTGCGGAGGGCAACACCGTAATATGATGAGGGCACCAATGAGGGAATTACAATTAGGAAAGGGGCACCCCAAAATATCCTCATCCAGTAGTAGTCCTCGGGTTTTGGTTCTCCGACCCCAAGACGAAGACGGCACTCACACACACACTCAGAGCCTGAGAGAGAGAGAGAGAGAGAGAGAGAGAGAGAGAGAGAGAGTAATCAGACAAACACACTCTCACAGACAGTTTTCAATTTCGCACTGAAAATCAAATCCCTAAACCCCAAAATGCCTCCTCCTCTTCACTCTCAGTCTCACTCTCAGCCTTACTCTCAGCCTCATCGGCTCCGCCCAATCGACCCCATAATCTGGCGCGCCTGCGCCGGCAACTGCGTCAACATCCCCACCCTCCATTCTAGGGTTTACTACTTTCCCCAAGGCCACCTCGAGCAATCATCCTCTGCCTCACCCTCTCCTCTCCTTCTCTCTCCTCTCCTCCTCTCCAAGCCTCTCATCCTCTGCCGCATCTCCGCCGTCCATTTTCTCGCCGATCCCACCACCGACGAGGTCTTCGCCAAGCTCCTCCTCCACCCCATCCCCCCCGTCCCCCACTACGACCCCAACGACGACCAAGACGACCCCGAACCACACGACAACAAGGTCGTTTCGTTCGCCAAAATCCTCACCCCTTCCGACGCCAACAATGGCGGTGGCTTTTCGGTCCCGAGGTTCTGCGCCGACTCCATCTTTCCGCCGCTCAACTACCAGGCCGAACCGCCGGTTCAGACGTTGTCTGTTGTTGACCTGCACGGCGTCGTTTGGGACTTCCGCCACATCTACCGCGGCACGCCGAGGCGGCACCTGCTCACCACCGGCTGGAGCAAGTTCGTCAACCACAAGATGCTCGTCGCCGGCGACTCTGTAGTCTTCATGCGCAACTCCCGAGGGAGGATGTTCGTCGGGGTCCGCCGCGCCGTCCGGTCCACCGCCGACTGCGCCGCCAGGTGGAGCTCTCACATTGCCGGCTGCGGCGGGACCACTATGACGACGATGAGGCTGAAGACGGAGGATCAGGAAGGCTCTGGAAGAGGAGAAGGGTTTAAGGGGCGGCTTTCGGCGGAGGCCGTGGCAGAGGCTGCTGAGCTGGCGGCGCAGGACATGCCGTTCGAGGTGGTGTATTATCCGAAAGCCGGGTGGTCCGACTTTGTGGTGAAGGCGGAGGTGGTGGAGAAGGCATTGAAGGTGTTTTGGACGGCCGGGATGAAAGTGAAGATGGCCATGGAGACCGAGGACTCGTCTCGGATGACTTGGTTTCAGGGCACCTTGTCCATGGTCTCGGTTCCGGACAATGGACCTTGGCAGGGCTCCCCATGGCGTATGCTTCATGTATTTACTCTTCAGCTTTTGGTCTCTTACTTGTTTTCTCTTCTCTGATTGAATTTCAGGTGCTCAAGCTTGATATTGAGCAACTGACTAAGTGAAGCTGAATATAGTTTGGATGTTGAGGCCATTGTTTGCATTGATTTACTGAAAATTCTAGTAGCTGCTTGCGCCTTGCTTAGACTGATTTGTTGAGGCCCTTCCCTTGTGGGTTGTTATTAGCTTCTCAACAATTTAGGCTTGAGACTCATTTTGTTGTTTGTGTGGAATATTTTCCCATGATTTAGATCCAATTGGGTGTAGGTTTGTATACATGTTGCTATCTGCAGGGTGCTAACCCACCCTTTCTGAATTAGGGAGCATCTCGTGGTAGTTAATATTTGTGGAAATGCATAAGGAAGGAGATATTGTACAGAAGTTGGAACAAACATTTAATAGTTAATCCCAAAAGATACTACCACGGTTGCTTGTCCTTTTTTTTTTTCCTCCTTTCTTGTTGCCATGAAGGCAATGTCTGGATGATTTTGCTGTTGAATATTACTCCTGTAGAATTACCTGGATTGATGAGAATAGTTGATTTTTGATAAAGCAACTCACCCTTGAATTGCGCTATATGTTGTTTCTTTTAAATTACTTAGAATAGGTTAGGCTAATTTAATTTGTATGTAAATTGTTGGAGTAGAAGTTGAAATGAAAGAGTAGTTGATCCATAGTTCAGTTGAGGAGGATGCATGATTTGTTTATATCAAATGACACCAACTTCTCTCTAGGCTTGCTTTTTGTTCACATACTTAATATCAATTATGTTAAAATACATTATTTTTTATTAAAATATGCTTTTTGGTGTTGCCAAACTTACTGTTGTGAAAAGAAATTGCCATGTCAGGATAATTCGATTCAGGTTGTGGATTGTTTATTAACTAGAATTGTGGTATTTATATAATATTAAAATTTTCTACATTTTGTTGTATTCTGAATTTATTGCATTTAGCACATTTTATTTTTCTTTTCTCTCCACTGTTGACTGATGTTAAGTTCTTTAGTTCTTTCCAAGCAATAAGTTCAAATAATTAATGACCTCTATATTTTAGGTTACCTGGGATGAACCTGAAGTTCTGCAGAATGCTAAGAGGGTGAGCCCATGGCAAGTTGACTTTATTGCATCAACACCTTCACTTCATACCGCATTCCCCCCAGCAAAGAGATTCAGAGCTCGTCTGAGTCCTGGGATGCTGACCAATGGAGAGGAAGAACTCTTCTTCCGTATGTCAGGAGCAACTAATTCAACAATGGGGCAATTTAGTGCATCCTTGTTGAACTATAACACTTTTCCTGCTGGCATGCAGGGAGCCAGGCAAGATCTAATCTGTGTATCCAATTTATCTCACATGTTAAATGAAAATACTCCTCAGATGTGCACTTATAATTCCTTTGAAAACAACATGGTGCCAAATTTGAAGAGGGTGTCTACTGAGTTGAACATTGGCAGTTCACAGTCTGATGAATTATCACCAGATAGCCAGAGTAGTGTGCATTCCTTTGGCATGGAACTTGATGGAAACCGGTACTGCAACTCAACAAAGGTTGGAAGAAGTTCTTTTCAACTGTTTGGTAAGATTATTCATATGAAACAGCCTGTTGAAGGTGGTTTTGATGATGTCGGTTGCACTGAGGACGATGGCAACAAAGGGTACAATGGAACTGAAGCTGTGGACAACCAACTTGATCTTTCTTATACCAAACTGCTTGAAAGGCCTTATGTTCAATGTCAAAGAGCCTCAGCTGTTGAAGCTTGTTCTTTGTGAACTACTGGTGGCAGCTACATTATCCAGTTAAGTTGCTGTACAGGTAATCTCACCTGACTGAATTGAATTGTGTTGTTGAGTTAAATCATATGATGAGATCTGTGGATGCTTGTTTGCTGACAAATTCTGTACACTTAATTGTTCTTGTAATTGATTTCACAGTTTGGCTTACTATCAACGCGTATCTTATGATCAATTTTATACTTGACATGCTACAGTCGTGCAATCATGAGTTTTGAAGCCTTATTCCTTTTATTTGGATTAACATGCATAAATCCTGTTTTTCCACTCCCTTGGGCAATTCTATGTACCTAAATCTTCTATGCTTTAACACTATTTACACTGTTATGATGTCTGTATGTTATGCAGAACAATTTTCTTTCCATATTTCAGATTGTCTTGTGTTTAGTATGATAACATCAATTGGATCTACATCATCAGGCCATTTTATTAATTCAGAGAACTACTTGTTTGTTAGATTTTCTTGAATACAGTGTACAAGATTGTAAATCTAGTAAAATGATTTTTTTTTTTTCATATTGCCTACACGTCTTTTTGCAACATGAGGTAAAATGCGGGATCCTTTCTGGTGTCATGTTTTGTCCTGCTTATAGCTAATTATCATATTTAATATCAACCCCATTGTGGGAAAAAAATTTATAATCATTGAAGAGTGCAGCATTTATGTTTTTACCCAGGAAAAAAAGAAAGATTGCTTGTCGTCTCAGGCTATTATTACAACATTATCTAGAGCCTGTAATAAAGTACGGTGTGCACCATCTGTTTTCTTTGACATTTGGTTCTCTAGCCTTGGTGGACTGTCAGAGTGTCAGTTAAGCTTCTATGCAAAAGCAAAAGATTATCCGACCGACTGAAGTGATTGGAACATCTTGTTCATTACTATGCATAGAAACTAAGTTATGGCATCCTTTGTAGCAAATGGTTGAGCAGTTAAAATGTAGTTCTGTGTAGTCCTTTCTAGCTAACTATTTCAGAACTCAACAAGGTCTGCTATTCATTAGATGACTTAAATTTCTTGGTTGTAAAGGTTTTGAGAACTGGCTTGCATAAAAGATAAAAAAGTGAATTGAAGTTGATTGAGTGCTGTGGGAATTATAATTATGGTTTCTGACAGCCTTTTGTAAACCAGGGATTTTTACGGGTTACAGTTGGTGCAACCTGAAGCTAGGTTCATTATTTATCCTCATGTGTGAATCATTGTTGACATAAATGTTAGAAACACCTATTATACGTGGGGAAAAATAAAATATTGAATATGAAACTGATACTGCCTGTATGTGATTGTGTGTTCAAATTGATATTGAACAGGAGATTATGAAGTGAATTACATTACCACCATACTTTGCATAATACTCTTTGTTCTGTATTTGTTTGCAGGTGCTCAAGCCGCGGCAGGAAGCTGACTAGTATTCTGAACTTTGCAGTAGTTGTGTGTGTATTCTGGTTTGTTTAGTTTGAGGTGTTGGACGTTGGAACAATCAGTAGACTTGGTTTTGGATGTTCAAAATTAAGTAGTTAGATGTTAATGCCAGATGTTACATTATTATGCTTCAGATTAGTGTTCTATGTTTGTCTTACGGGATTATTTGTTTATTTCACTGTTGGGAAGCTTGACTCTTTATCTAGCATGTATGACAATTCAATTTATCGAGAGTAAATCTCTCATTGCTCCCCCACCCCCAAAGAAAAAGAGAGAGTTGATCTGATTGGATTGCCTTCTAGTCGTGGATACTTGGATAGCTTTTAGTTATTGAGTAGTGGATGTTTAGAAAACTTATGCTGCATTGAAATACTTTGGGATAATGTAAGAAAATGGATGTCAACATTGTTCACTCCTAGTCTGAGTTATCATTTCAAATTTTCAATCTCACTTATAATTTATGCTTTATTATGTTAAAAGAGTAAGCATTAAAGCCGACTCCACATTACTCTTTCACCTTCTTAACTAGAAATCAGCTTCACCTTGGCCTGTTGCTACTCTTACCAAGGACATTGTTTCAGTCGTTTCAAGAGTTTAATTAATTTCAGGTTCAACATACGATCCGGAAACCTAATTGAAACCTACTTAGGTAACTAATCCGTTGGCTTCCTTGGATCACTTGTTTCATAATTCTTGTATGCTGCATGTTGGTGGGTTCCATCTCATTGTGAGAGTAGGCGTCTTCACTCTTCCGTTTGACATCACATATCACTTAGTTTAACTTTTGACATCACATAGCTGCTTTTGTATGACGTTTATTTTGATAAAAAAGAGAGTAATTTATAACAAGTTGAGGTATGTATTAATGTACTCAAAATACGAAAAATTCAAGAATGTAACTGTCATAGTCCTATTTATCTCTAAAAAACATGAAGTGTTACACTAGAACCGTCTCACCGAAGAACTTCTCTCCAAATAGGATTCCACCCGATCTCTCACCTTAGGGTTAGTCCAAGTAGTAAGAGCGGGGGTGGAATAATGAGTTACGAGTAAGATAGATTCATTTATTTTAGGCTTTTAACATTTTATTCACCTAAACTTTGACCTGTTTTTTACTTTACCAACTAAATTTTGTTTTTACTCGATGTGGCACTTTAATTTTTTTCAAAATTCAATGTCAAACCTCCGTCCAATTCAGTCAAGATTTCCATCCAAAAATAATTATGTGCTTCTCATGTGACCTTTTTTTAAAGAACATTTTGGTCTTTTTGAGTACTCATTTTGATCTCTCTCTCTCTCTCTCTCTCTCTCTCTCTCTCTCTCTCTCTCTCTCTCTCTCTCTCCCTCCCTATGTGTGTTTGGGGGAAGCCAAAATCACCAATCACATGAGTCAAAACCAAAAACCCAATGCAGCCTCCTTCACCAATCATGCATATCATCATCAACTGTATTTGGTTGTCGATACCATTCTCTCTCTAACTCTCTCTCTCTAGGTTTCTATGAGAAAATGGGTTTTGTGGGTAATGGGTGAAGATAGAAGAAGAAGAGGTAAGAGATTTCTTTGGGGTTGAAAAGAAGAAGAAGAATAATATAAAGAAGAGAGAAAGAGGGGTTAGAATCTATTGAGATGGTTGGCATAAGAACCACCGGCGATGGGCAGTAGCCAATGGTGGAGGGAGGGAAGGACCAGCGTGGGTGGGCTTGCTCATTGTTGCATTTTTTTCTTCTAACAATAGAAAATTAACATAGAAAAACCAAAATATCCTCATTTTAACGAAAAATGCGACAAAATGTTATGAAGGTCTGACATTGAAATTATTTTGTAATGAAAGTGTTACATCGAATGAAAAGATTTATTAGGTGGTGAAATAAAAAATAAGTTAAAGTTCAATGAGTAAATTGTTAAAAAGTCTTTATTTTAATGTGATAAAAATAAAAGGAAAAAAGAAAATGATTGGGATCCGATCATCCGGATGGCAAAACCAAGTTAACCAACTACTTTATTTTAAGGCTCAAGTACATTTACATTCACTAACAATAGGGTCCATTTCAAGTTGGTCCATGAACTATAAAACATTTCAAATTTTCCCATTAATTATAAGATTCATTTCAAGTTGGTCCACGAATTATAAAACATTTGAAATTTCTCCATTAACTATAGAGTTCATTAAATCGAACCGAATCGAATTATTTATATATTTTATATTACATAAAAGTTATATATATTGAATAAAAAGATGTAAAGTGTTTTTTGCACATGTTGGGGTTTGAACCCATGACCTTATAAGGAGAGTCAAAATATGAATTTCCACTACAACACTTAACCATATATGAAATTCAAGTATATGCAATATATTTATAAGCATACTAATACTTGAAATATAATAATTTATAAAATTAAATATATTTTATATATCATTCTTTTTTTTTTAAATATTATTTTAGGTCTCTATTTAAATATTATCATTGCAAAAAGTCTAAAAATTTTACTAGTTTGTATTTTATATAATTTATAGTTTCTATATTGTAAACATATTACTAAAAGTCCAAAACTATAATTTATAATTTATATACTAAAATTATTAGAGTATAGGGTTAATTTTTAAGGTATAAGGTTTCAGACTTTATGGTTTAGTGTATAAGATTATAGTGTAAATACCAATTATAATTTTATAAATTATTATATTTTAAGTATCAGTATGCTTATAAATATATTGCATGTACTTAAATATCATAAGTGACTAAATAGTGTAGTGGAAATTCATACTTTCACTCTCCTCAAGTGATCATGGGTTTGAACCTAGCATGTTTCAAACACACCTTATACTTTTTTTATTCAAAATATATAACTTTTATATAATAAATAAAAAATAAAAAAATAAATATAAATAATCCGGTTCGGTTTGATTTTTTTGTCAACCCGGTTTTGTCTACCATTCTATATATTTTTTGTTAGTTCATGGACCAACTTAAAATGAACCCTATAGTTAATGGGAAAATTTGAAATGTTTTATAGTTCGTGGACCAACTTGAAATGAACCCTATAATTACTCAAAAAATTTGAAATATTTTATAATTCGTGGATCAACTTAAAATTGACCCTATAGTTGGTGGATATAAATATGCAGACTCGAGCCTTATTTTAATGTAACAAAAATAAAAAGAAAAAAGAAAATGATTGGGATCCGGATGGCAAAACCAAGTTAACCAACTATGGATTAGGATCCGAATCATCTTGTTGAAGCCCATATGGCATATCTCTAGAAGAGAGTAGAAACTGAAAACTGGTTTTGTATTTAATGGCGAATTGCAGTCGACTTGCAGACAAGTGCAGCTCTGCCATCTCGCTCTCTCTTTGTCTGAGTCTGAGGCTGTGAGCCAAGGCCAAAGTGCTGAAACATAGGAGGTGGGTTTTAGGCCTCTCAATCCATACAACACTCACAGACGACTAGTAGTGTGTCCATTGTCAACGCCTTTGTTTAATGGCGAATTTTTTGTTTCTCCCAAACCACACTTTGATAGCTCCTCGTCCTCGCCTCTCTGCTTCCTTCTCCTTAAAACCCCAACTCCTTTCTCTCACCAACTCTTCCTCCATAATTATTAATCAGACCACCATCAGCAGGCGTGCCTCTTCCTTCAAATCCCATCTCGCTCCTCAAGACCCAGCTCCCACAGTATGTACGCTTCTCTACATTCTCTCATTTCTAATTTTATGCTTTCAATTATTGTTATATATACTTGCCTTGTTCATCTCTTGGGTATTGGAAATTTGGGTGAAATTTTCCAAAATTGTTATATGGGTGGGTGAGGGGTTTGGATTAAGTTCAAGTTGAAATCTTGATTTGGTGGCATTTAATATCTTAGGCATAGTGTTGGAACTGTGCAAAAACTTTTATGGGTGTTTTGTTTTTAAAAAGAAGCATGAGCCAGTAGTTCTAGTTACTTTGTTTCCAGTTCAAACAATCAAGCATTTACCTTTGTTCAGATTCTGATATATGCATTTGACTTGTTTATGCTGAGGCCTAAGGGCTAGTATTCTCATGTATCTTTCAAGTACCATTTCTACTATGTCAAATCTCCAACCCCTTTTGCAGTATTCTTTCCCTCTGTTCTAAGTTTTATTCTTAAAAGTCTACGAGCTCCAATGATGTTTCTACTCATTTTCACTAGTCAATACTCTTCAAACTTAAATTTGCATATTTCATTTTTTGCTTTGATTCTTCCTGTATGTAGTTATTAGTTTTGTATTTTATGTATATTTGCATTGTCACTTACAAAAAATATATGTATTTTATGTCTAGACAAATGCCAAAGAGGGCCGGAGTCATAATAAAGTAGAAACATCTGAAAGTGGAGCAGATCAACAGGATTTGTCTGGTTTGAGGACCCTCCTAAAAGTTTACAAGGAAGCTATTCTTTATGGAGATGAAAAAACGGTATCTGAAGTTGAGGCCAGCATAGAAGTAATAGTAAATAAGAAGAATGAACTAGTCCAGAAAGTATCATCTATGTCGACAGAGATAGCATCTGGGAAGGAGAAATTTATCCGCTTACAAGCAGATTTTGATAATTGTAGAAAAAGATTTGAGAAGGAGAGACTTACCGTAAGAACTGATGCCCAAGGAGAAGTAATTGAGAGCCTTTTGTCCATGGCTGACAATTTTGAAAGAGCCAAACAACAAATTAAACCTGAAACTGAAAAGGAAAAAAAGATTGATGCAAGTTACCAGGGTATATACAAGCAATTTGTTGAGATTATGAAGAGCTTGCATGTGGCTCCCGTGCCAACTCTGGGAAAGCCTTTTGATCCTTCGGTAAGTGAAGGGTTTTAAGAATTACTTGGTTCAACATGTGTTCTAAATATTAAGTAATGTCTTTTTGCTTACCAGTTTTTCATGCCTATTTTCTAACCAGATTCTAAAAATAAATTAAAATTCAATCCGATTATGTTTACTTTTTAAGGATTTAATATGACACCTTTTCTTGGTCCAAACTGATGACAAATTTTTACTCCATATTTGGAAGGGTAGTTGAGGTAGGGTGCCCAGGGGAAATGAAAAAGGAATGATGCAGAAAAGAAAAGAAAGGATACAAATCTCTCTCTCTCTCCCCCCCCCCCCTCCCCCCATGCCAATTTATAATATTTTTCTGTCTCTCCCCCTGTTCACCCGGTGGTGGATGGATTGCCTTGGTAAGCTTCTCCTCTACCCAATTGGAGGAGAAGCTGTTTTCCGTTCTATTTGTTCCTCCTCTCTCCTTCCAAAATACTACCAGTATTTGTTGTACTTAGTGATGGAACATTCTTGTACTGGAATTGTTCAACTTTTTTGTAATTAGGAAAAGATTGGGACAAGATTAATATAGATTTGAAGGCCCTAGTACATGCTCTAAATTTTGGATAGTTTTCGGTCTCCTCTATCTTTTCCACTATTTCCCAAGTGGCTGATCAAATTTTCGGATGGGTAAGCTTTCATATGAAACTGCCACATGGGTACAGGAGAGCATGGAATACTGTCCAGTCTCTTCTATCTTTCAATTTCTGGGGCCTTAATGGAAATTCTGCCTTTGTGGAAAGCTCCAGCTATCAATATGATAATGCCACTTGATCTATGGTGTATATGTCTGGCTGCTTAGGAGATTGTCCTTTTTAGCTGTGCTCTCTTGACTTCATTATTAGCCATTGTGAGTGATTTTAGGTTTGGAGTTTTCATTAAGGATCCAATGTGGAAGATATTTGCCAAAATATAGCAGAAGAATTTTCTGTTATACCAGTCGATGTAACTGGAATGTAACACCTTTTGAATGGTGCATGTAGCTTGATTAATTTCCCACTGTAGTTCATCTGTCCAAAATGACCTGGACTCAGCATCCCATTCTTATTTGTTTAGCTTCTTATTGATTTAAGGGTGATAGCATGATATCTTCTTTGGAATAGAAGATATAGTATTGTCTAAATCATGAACCTCGATGATGACTAACAGGAAGGCTTGTAAGCTGGGGGTCATATTAAATTGATATGCAACTTTTCTTTCTTTCTGCCACCAACTGATCTGTAAACTCGTAAATTTTCCCATGCCATTTTTAAAATTTTCAACTCTGTTACAGCTGCATGAAGCTGTTGCACGCGAAGAATCTCTAGAATTCAGGGAGGGGATTATAATTCAAGAAATCCGCCGTGGCTTTTTGCTTGGAGATCGACTTCTAAGACCCGCAATGGTTAAAGTCTCTACAGGGCCTGGCACTAAGAAATCTGCCGCTGAGAAGTCTGGGTTACCTGCAACAGCTGCTGGGGTGGAGAAACGATAATTTTTCTTACAGAAGCTGAATTAGATGTAAGGATACATTTGCTTCCATCAGCCAATCTGGCATTTCTTTTCTATGGCATCTGTTCTTTGAAAGTTTCTGTGGTATAAAATTTCAATTGTCACATTATTTTGTAACTCTGAATGTTAATGTAACAACCACATGGTTCTTTATAAGAAAGTGCAGCTCATTGAGTAGATGATCATTACAGTGTATTTTCACACATATTGCACTCCACCACATGCATGCATTATTTACTTGTTAGATAATTTTCTTGTATTTAATTTTAACAATAATACAAGTATTGTTCGTCCAGGGACACTTCCAGGGATGCTTTATCAAACCCCTCTGGTTTTGGTCAACTTGGAAGTTTTTGTTTTTTCTTTTATAAAACTCTTAATAATCGTCCCCTTATTTATTCATGGCTGTGAAAAGTTTTAAAAACCCAACCAAAAAAAAGTAAATAAATAAATAAGACAAAATAAAAAGACAAAAAAGAAGAAGAGCTGACTGGCATTTACACCAAGAAAGCCAATTGGGGTATGCTTGGTAGAGTATACTGCGGATCCATTAGGTCCGACAACCTAACTAACGCCCAAACTTTTTCATAAAGCCTGTCTTCACCTTTGAATTCAATATTACAGGTACGAGTCATGAGTCACGACAAAAGAGAATTGACAATTAAGATGAAGTTTAAGTTAAGTTTCACAAATATGACAATACATTCTTGGTATATTGAATCTTTATGAATTATGTCACAAGCATTGTTGAAGAATCCATGTCTCACAATTTTGCACACCACAAAAAATTGAACCTTACTAGACAATTTTCATTATATTGAGTGAGAAAACTACCAATGTACTATTGCGTTTATGAGCACATTTTATCATATGTTTTGAAAATTTGAATTCTTTGATATACTTGTTTTGACTTGTTTTAATCCTAGTCATGAATGTAGTAGTCTCACACACTCAAACATGTTGTGTATCCATTTCCTCTTTTGCTCAGGCTTGAATTTATAATATACGACTAAGATTAAAAGTAAGTAAAAATAAGTAGAGAATTTGGATCCATATTTAATTAATATCCATTTAAACATAAGCTTAAGTTGACACTTCATAAAATTTTCGGTTTCTTTAGGTTAAAAGGGATTCTAAGGCTATGAAAAGAAAAGAACGGGAATCGAACTCTCCTTGTGATTGTATGGATTAGTACATTTCTACTGGCACATATGGAAATCATCTTAAATACCAGAAGTATTGTCTATTTGAATTATATGGACTCCCCTTGTATATAGGTTTAGAGAAAAAATTAATTTATGGAGGCCAACTTTTATGGCTCTCCAATAAATGCTGCATGCTGCTTATGGACAAGGCTATGACTTGGCACACAACTTTTCTTAGGTATATGGAGCATACAAAGAGAAATGACTGGGTTGATAGAAATATCTATTATGAATTATATAGATCTAAATATTCAAGGGACCTTGGTATCTTACTATCTTTTCCATACACATAGTTGACTGTAGATTGGTGGGGGTATTATTTTGTAGTAGATACATGCATGCACAGGAAAATCCCATTGTGACTGAGGTCTAGAGTGGAATCTTTCATGTTTTTGTAATTTAATTGCATAAACAAATGAATGAGAATAGAGAACTGTGGATTTGTGAATTGGATTTGAATGAATGGTATGGGACATGCACTATAGGATGATCAACAAACCAAACTTCTTCCACATTGATTCCATTCATTTTTTATTATCTAATAATGATAGGCATGGATGTCTCTCGTTCTCTATATATATAGATATACACTTGCATCCAAATATCCCAGCTTTGAGTCTCTACATCAAGTGGTTTTGAGTCTCCAATTTGATAATGGGTAGCATGAACTTATGGTTATGTATTTTTCTGGTTTTGCTTTGCTTTCCGGGTAACGAAGCTCGTGTTCCTGGCTCGTCCTCAAACAAGGGCAGCCGGACAATAATGGAGACTGCTAACGAAGTGCTGAAGGCTAGTATTGAACGACAAGTCGGAAGGTATTTCGAGTCCAAGCGACAGAGTCCTGGTGGACCTGATCCACGCCATCACTAGTACCTGGCCATAAACATCAGAACTTACTTACAAATGTGAGGAAGGTCAAGGGGCATATAAATAAATATTTCCTTAAAACGTAATGTAGACAGTCCCCAGCAGCAAAGCCTGAGGATGTAAGTTTTGTTTGGTGAGTAATAAAATTCCAGTAACTTGCGGTTGTGTACTTGCACACCATGATTTAGTCTTACCGAAGTTTAGATGTGATTTTGACAGGCAAAAATGTTTGCTATGTTGACTAAAGACAGTGGTTTCAGAATTGTCGATTAGAGCATTCATCTGTTAAAGGATAAGGTCTCCCCATGTTTTTATAGCACTATTTTGAATGATTATAGAATTTAATTAACACTAACAGTCTCATTGACTTGGTTTATTTAATAAGCAAAGTAAATTAAACCCAAAATAAAAGCAGAACAAACATGACAAAAGATACCTAACTAACTTTTCCACGTTCTTGCTTCTTTAGGGACATCAACACCTTCCAAAGACTGGGAGAATTCTTTGGTGGGAATGTCTGTTGGTCTTGCATCCTCCAGACTGTGGCTCTATAGAAGGACCAATGTAGGAGCCAACTTTCAAAACTTGCCTTTTACAGTTTCCGGTGAGTTTGTGATACATGCTGCACAAGAATTCTCCCTCGATCAAACAGCTTCAAAGTTCAATTTGGGAGGACACCAAATTGATGTTCCCCCCATTTTTTTCTTTTTGCTATTTTAGCATTTAGAGAGTTGGGCAAGAAATTCTTCATGGGCTCTTATGGATCCAGCCTAAATGTGAACACCATCAGGAATTAACTTCCAAAACTTACGATTTGGGTAAACTTTATCCATGTGCAAAACTATGCATCCCATGCTTCATATGGTGATAGAAGCATAAGGATCTCCCTCTCATCAATCTTATATACCTTTGGCTGATCCCTGGAAGTCAATACACATCAAATTCTTAGATATGTTGATTGAAGGATTAGCATCTGAAAGAGATGACATAGACAACCTTTCACTGTGTAAGCAAGAAAAAGGGACAACCTTTTCATCTGCTCATTTTTGTACTCAAATACATGATTATGAGGGAGTCACCCGGCACCCTCCACTTGTCTGTCAACTTCTCCCACGTCTCTAAAGGTTTCCTACAGCTTGGAATGTAACCTCTTCCTTCAAATGTTTGCAAATTAGTATCCACATCCAATAAGCTGCACTGCTAAGAGTCATCAAATTACAATTTTTGGTGGAAGTCCTCAAGTTCTGCATGGAATCCCACATCCCAAAAGAGACATATTGGAGAGAAACACACCATTGAGTACGTTACTTGGTTTGAGTTGAAAACAAAAATTTGTTCCAGCTCTTTCTCCAGTATTTCGATTTAAATGAAATTTCCAAGCTCATCGAAGACTAGTTCGGATAAAGAATCAGGTACATAGGCATTCATCCAATGAAGTCAAAAGGCCTCATCTAATGAAACTGGCACCACCCAAATAACCAGCCATCCACGTGCCTAAACAAAAGCCATCACAAAAGTCTTCAATGATTTGAGCATGCCTCCTTCTTCCACTAAACTATCATGACCGCAAGCTCAAAGAACAGACTAATGGTTAAATGTCAGGCACAACCCCCGCTAATTCCATTTGTCCAAACAAGGCAATTGCATTCTTGGCCATTCCATTAGTTGAATAAGCAGATAGCATGGCATTCCATAGAGAAGTATCTTTTTCAACTTCAAAGTCAAACACTGATTTGGCTTCCTTGATGCTACCACACTTAGCATACATGCCTATCAAGGCACTTGCAAGGGTATTATCTGACTGCTCGAGCTGGCTCTTTATGATATAGCCATGTAATTGTCTTCCAAATCTAAGAGCTTCCATATCATCACAAGTGAGGAAAAGTGTCATGAGTGTAATAGAGCTTGGTCCAAGACCTTCTTCCAGCATTTCACAGAAAAGTTTAAGTGCAAGGTCCACCTGCATGTTGTTGACATAGCCTGCAATCAAAGCATTCCAACAGATTGTGTTTCTATCCTCAATTCTCCTAAATACTTTAGTTGCTGAAACAATATCATGACATTTTGAATATATGTCAACCAATGCACTTGAGATATAGCTATTAGGCTCAAAGCCATTCCTCACCGTGTATCCATGGATTTCCTTTCCTTGGCATAGTAGATTGAGATCAGCACAAGCTGCAAGAGCACCGGAAATGGTAATGGAGTTTGGTTGAGTTGACTCAGGTAGCACATCGTTAGCAAAGCAACCATTGGATGGGGATTGCAAGGTCCGTAACAATTTCAAAGCTTCAAAACTAAGCCCAAATTGTTGAAAACCAGAAATTAAAACGTTGAAAGAAATAATATTCGGCTTCAAATCCATCTGGACCATCTCAGAAAGCAACTCATATGCCTCATTTTTTTGCCCATTTCTTGCATGGCCAGCCAATATTGTGTTATAAGATACCACATCAGGTTTTAAGCCATGATGATGCATCACTCTTAGAAGCTCTAATCCCTTCTTTGTTTCTCCTGCATTCACATAAGCTGCAATCATCTCATTCCACATAGCGGTGCTTTTGTTCTTGGCCTTGGAAAATATCTTCTCCGCATAATCTTTCATCCCACATTTTGCATACATATCAATTAATGAACCTTCCACATGAATGTTCTCACAAAGCTGACGCTTCAGAGAAAATCCATGAACTGCCCGGCCTAAGTTTAGATCTTTCAGACCTGCACAAGCTGGTAAAATGCTTGCAATTGTAACAAAATTTGGATCCTCAGGGAAACATAACATATTATAGAATGCATCCAAAGCATCCTCGAAATATTTATTCTGAACACAACCCGAAATGATTCCATTCCAAGAATTTACCCTCGGCCTCATACCTTCCTCTTGCATTGCTTCCAAATACTGAAGAGCCAAATCAATCTCTCCATTCTGTGCAAATCCCGATACAAGCGCATTCCAAGAGATCAAATCTGTCTTGACCCCAATGAGCAGCATGGAATTGAAAACCTCTGTTGCCTCATCAGAAAGGCCTTCATTCATGTAAGCAGAAACAAGGGCAGTCCACGAAACCACATCCCTTTCCTTCATTGCATCAAAAACACTTACTGCAAACCCGAAATATCCACAGTTGGCATAAAAATCAATAAGCGCATTCCCCACAAAAACATCTGAGTCCAACTCCTTCCTTATCACAAATCCATGAATCATTTTACCAAACCTCAGCATCCCCATCACTGCAGAGGCTTTTAGAACAGTAGGTACAACGTATTTATCAGGTAGTTTGCCCTCATCAACCATCAACTTAAACACCAAGAACAGGTCTTCCCACTGCTCTGACCGACAATACGCGCTTATCAAAGCTGCGTAAGCAGGTATTGTTCGCTCGGGAATATCGTTGAACAACTTACGGGCATAGTCTAAGAACTCCTCATTCTTGGAGTACAGCATAGCAAGCTTGTTTCCTACCCATCTATTCTCTTCAAAAGCGTTAAACTTCAGAGCTTGAGCATGAATTTGTCTACAGTCAGACACACGCTTACTCTTCAGTAAAGAAAGGCAATGACCCATCTCAGAACTGGTTTCAGCCTTTAGATTATTGCTGAGGTTGGTGTTCTTTTTGGCGGTAAAAGCGAGATGGGGTTGTGGGTTTGCTTGGTTTGAGAATGTGGTGGTGGTGAAAACGTGGGTTGTGTCTGTGGAAGCTCGAAATTTGAATTTGGGTGTTTGTGAAAGAGAGGCGTCAATGAATAAGGGGTTGTTAGGAAGCAAAGCACTCCGAAGAACCTCCATTGCCACGAGGCAAACTTTGTGTAACGAAATGACAACCCCACTAAGAAGAAGCAAAGCAATGGATGAGGTTGAAGAAACCAAGCTCTGCGGCGCGCTCAGAGACAGAGTGTAAGCGGTCTGATGGGATTGTGTTTGTTTTTGAAGTTGAAGATGGGGAACTTTGGGTTTTGCCTCCAGTCTCTTCAACTAAAACGACGACGTCTAATGGAAACGGGGGTTTTCCCCCTACAGCAGCTTAGCTGACCTTCCCCACTTGTTTTTCTTGGTTTTGTTTTGTTTTGTTTTTTTTTTTTAGGCCCTGTTTGGAAACCCATTTTTTAATTTAAAAAATTAACCCTCCATGTCAAGTATTGCTCGACATGGAGGGACTTACATGTCCGGGAATACCACAATCGGCATATATATATATATATCTCTCTCTCTGCTGTAACATCAACCTATCTCTATCACACTCTGCCGTAACATCAACCTATCTCTATCACAAGGACATGTCCCGAGGATACCATAACTGGTATCCTTCTCTCTCTCTCTCTCTCTCTCTCTCTCTCTCTCTCTCTCTCTCTCTCTCTCTCTCTCTCTCTCTCTCTCTCCTTTCCTTCTTTTTTTTTTCTCTCTGCCATGACACCAATCTATCCTTATTATAGAGACATGCAAGTTATTCTCTTTGAGTAATGCTTTGAAGAGGGTTCGACTTCGAGTATTATTTGATAAAAAATAGTCAAGAATTATATTTTTAAAATATTGCTAAAAAGTGGTGCTATTTATTTGTACACATATAACTGACCACTTTAGATGGCAACTGATACGGAAATGCCATGTAGTTAATGAGTGAAGTTGAATAAATTACATGTCAGGTTTTTCTAGTGGGTAATGTTATTAGGACCTTTTCAACTAATTATATTTAGCTGACTATGTGTGGTGTCAATTGATGTTTGGTCAGCTTTTGGGACCACCATTAAAATATACTCCTTAGCTGACCATACATCAGCTGACACCTCATATGATAAGCTAAATATGTGATGTATGGTCAGTTTGGAAAGTCCCAAAAACATTATCTTTTTCCAATGGTGCCATTTGCAAAAATATTTAAATTGAATATTGAAAGTCAGTGGAATTTTTTAAACACTAAAAATCGGTCAANTGCAAAAAAATTAAATTGAATATTGAAAGTCAGTGGAATTTTTTAAACACTAAAAATCGGTCAAGTATTCATTAATTGGTTTAAGAAACCAAAGTTTTTTATTTTGGTTTCGTAACCATTTGGTTCAAGTTTTGGAGGTCTAAGAATGAGAAATTAATTTTATTTTCATGTTTGGTAAATACATGGAAGGGAAATTAATTCCGAGCCCAAATGAATATGATGCTCTTATTGGTGTCAACTGATGTATGGTCAGCTTTTGGGACCACCATTAAAATATACTCCTTAGCTGACCATACATCAGCTGACACCTCATATGATCAGCTAAATATGTGATGTATGGTCTGTTTGGAAAGTCCCAAAAACATTATCTTTTTCCAATGGTGCCATTTGCAAAAATATTTAAATTGAATATTGAAAGTCAGTGGAATTTTTTAAACACTAAAAATCGGTCAAGTATTCATTAATTGGTTTCAAAAACCAAAGTTTTTTATTTTGGTTCCGTAACCATTTGGTTCAAGTTTTGGAGGTCTAAGAATGAGAAATTAATTTTATTTTTATGTTTGGTAAATACATGGAAGGGAAATTAATTCATAGCCCAAATGAATATGATGCTCTTATTGGGGGGAAATGAAACCTTTGCTGGAGCAAATGAAATTGATTTCCCCCTTCTAAGGAAATATTTATTGTTTATTTTTTGACATAACCAACCCTACTATCATTTTAAAATAAATAACAGATTATGGTATAATTGAAAAACTGACCAAACACAGCATTTATTGCTTCCAATTTTTAATTTACTATTCCAAACTTATCAAACACAGGAAAGGAAACTTTACAGTAAACCAAACGAGCCCTGACAGTGAACCAAATTGACCGATATGCAATAGTGATGTTGGGAGCTCACCTTGCCATTACATAATATGTTCATGCAGGATGCAAGCTGAGTCTCCAAGGACAAATAGCTTGCCAAATTTTTTTCTTATGATTTCATTTCCTTAGGCCTTTGTAAGTTGTTAAGTAACTTAAGTTCATAAGCTTTGCTTCTTTTAACTTGAAGCTATACCCAAATTTTGTTCATAGTTGTCTGAATTGTATGGCATTTGGAAAGCAATAGGTTTTTGATACACATGGGTGGCTCCCATGATAGAGGATAATTTAGGTGTTATGAAACTAAAATTTAAATCAATCAAATTATAGACATCTTACATTAAATGCATACAAGGGAAACCTACAGAGAAAATTATATGTTGTAATTGAGAAACTACTTGCATTACAGATTCAATAGATCAAGCAAAGGAACACAATTCTCCGGTCTTCAAGCACCCTGAACTTTTGTGATGCCAATTTCTTCTTTACATCAAACAGTAAACCTGGTGTTGTCCATTCCCTTACCCTTCAAACACACAAGAATCTACCAAGTTTGCTCTTCCTTTCACCCAATGCTTTTTCTTTCTGCAATACCATGGAATCCCACAATCAGATTTCTTGACTCACAAATCAATCTTTTCTGCATGAATTATTGAATGAAAATGCATTTGGAAGCATGATGAAATTGGATTTTGACAGTTCATTGTACCAACATTGCCCTTGTACACAAATTCATCAATGACAAAAGAAGTTGCCATGGATTTTGGACCACCTGGGTCCTAAAAGTAATCCTACCGCTGTCCTAAAAGAACCCTCTTTTCTACATTTGTAAAGAATCCCAAATCTCATTCTAGAACTTATGCAATTATACAAAAGGGAAACCAAATTTACAACCTATGCAAATCAAGAACATATGATTAGCAAAGCAAGGCACAGATAATATTTAAAAAATATATGATACCTCAAGTAGTCTTTGTTTTTCAAGGAAATGGGTACAATTCAATGGACCTAATTCTAGTTGAGCCTATAGAACAAATTCAATGGACCAAATTCTATTTGGTCTTTTTTTTTCCAAGGAAATGGGTACAACTGAGGAACCTTGCATGTGGTAACTTTAGCTACAAATAAGAGTTATCTAACATCAATTTCTGGGCTTGAAGAATATTGAGCTGCTGACGTATTTTCAGGAGCACAAATTCAAAATAAATAAGAAAACAAAAATTACCATTTCGAAGCTGAATTGCGGGCTTCAATGGAGCTGTAAATTTTAGAAAGGCGACCACGAGTTGGGGGTTTGGGCTGGACGGGCTTCTTTCGCAACCCAAAAATCTCTTGCACCAGAGGAACGTGAACAAGAACAAGCTTCCACGCCAAAACCCAACCTGAAAACCCACGTTCAGAGGCTCAGAGCTCGATCATTTTCATAGAAAAGAATTTTCACCGACCCAGATCGTCAATTCGCGTTTAATTACCAGCAGAATTCGAAAAAGAGAAATTAAATAAATAGTGAGGGAGTTAGAGGAATAGACTTAGTTACCAGAAAAAATGAACAAGAGTACGACTGCAATGGCGAAGAGAGGACGTAGAAGGAGAAGGGTGAGGTAGTCCAAGTAAGACAGAGACATTGAGAAAGACGAAGACGATGACTCGAGCTCAACAAGCTTCCGATGGTTTTGGGCTCTGAGTAATGAGTATATACCGAGTTTGACTTGAAGTTAACGTATGATTTGGCCTGAGCTTGAAGAAAGAAGCAAACGGGCCGAGGCCTGGTGGAGGTCAGGCCCAGTCCATCATGATCCACTATGAGTTATGGACACTCAAAACTTTTTTTTTTCTACACATTTAGCCCTGGTTTCATATTCTTCCTAAGGCTCATTTATTTCACAACAAAATAAAATATGGTGAAATTATAATTTTATACCTTAATTATACTTTGTTTTTCAAGTTCATATATATGGTTCAAAAAGTTATAAATATGTGCCTCAACTTAATTTTCGTGTCAAGTTAACACATTCGTTACTAAGACTGTAAAAAAGCCTATTATCTGATGACGTGGTGTTAATATGATCCACCTGGACCGCATACTTGGCCACAATGTGGCTTAATGGAATTGATTCCTGCCTAAACTTGCCTCATCAACCTTGACCTACCAATTCCCTTCCAAGACTGACTGCCACATGGACTGACACACTGCCATCTGTCATAAAAAATAATAAAAAATTAATTAATTAAAAAAACAAAAAATACCACGTAGATCTAGGGCATGTGAAAAAAAGATAAGTATTGGAGGCTTTGGAGCCCATCATACACCATTTTTGTCAAAAACTAAAAATATATGGACAATATGGTCATTTAATTGTGTAAAAGTGTTTTTTGTTAACATTCATGTATAAATGGCCCTGCATAGTAATTTTTCCAAAAAATTATATGATTTATTGGTTTTTGAAATCCCTATGAGTAGAAATTTTGTTTACAGCCTTTTATTTCGAACCCATCTACCTGAAAACCAACGGTTATTAAGCATTAAGCATGAAGTTTGGTGAACTTGTTAGGCTCCATTTGAGATTGTAATGGAGGACCTAAAAGCTGTTGTGGATGACAATTCTCAATTACCTACAACAGTTTTGGTGTTTGGTAAATAAATAAAAAATTACTTTTCCCCACAATTCTCAACTCCCCACAAAAAAAACAGAAAGTAGGTTTCTAGGTATTTTTGAAAGCTGCAATGACTCACAACAACAATGAATATTTAATTGTACCTATAATACCCTCATTGATTTATATGATTTTTATTTGTTTATTTAAATTAAAAAATATGTTCATTGTTAGTTATATTTTATATTGTGATAATTCATTATGATATTTTATTTATAGGATTAAAATTATAATATACCTAAAAAAATAATAGGCATACTTATTTAATAATGTTGTTCTTAGAAAAATTCATGCTAATAAAAATTTGTAGTCAAAAATTTAAAAAACAAGTAAAAAAAATATTATTTTTACCAAACAAATAAGTGAAATGCACTTTCAGCATCATGTCCATTTTAATAATTATACACAGTCACATCATTTTTATATTGTTGATGCTCAAAAATGGTAAAGCAGTCAATGTCAAGTCAAACCACGTGGACCCGTTGACCCACTACTGAGTGGATAACACGTCGAGGTGGGGTAGGAACAGGTAGCTGAGTCTGACTGGTGAATAGTGGAGAAAAAGTAATATCCAATGCACCCTGCGCAAGTATACAAAAGTGAGCGGGAAGAGCACCGGTGTGGTACCGGCCGAAGCTCCTCCGACACTCAAGTCAATGTTCAGAGAATCTGTGAGCAGAATGAGTGAATAGTATAATATTGATTGAATTGTCCTTTTGTGACAAGAAAGTACCTATTTTATAATATTTTTGGAAGAGTGTCAACCAATCCGGTGATAACACGTGTCCCTTGTAATGACTCGCACTGTAAGAGCGCCACATGTCACCTGTCTCGAGGATACGAGTGAGTTGACACGGGTCGGGGCCCAGGAGGCTTGAGCTTGGGAGGCCGGAACCTAGGAGGTCAGGACCTAGGGGGCCGGATCCTATGAGGCTGGAGCCTGGGAGGTCAGAGCTTAGAGGACCGGAGCCTATGAGGCCAGAGTCTAGGAGGTCAAGGCCTAGTAAGCCGGAGCCTAGGAGGTTAGGGGCTAGGAATCCGAGAAGGGTTTAGCCTTTGGGCCTAAGAAGTCGATGCCTAAGAGGGGCTTAGCTTTTGGGCCTAGACCCAAACGACATGTTGTTAAGCCTTGTGTGACTTGTCGTTATGCCCAAATGATTTATCATACGAACATATATTAACATTTATCAAACACTTTGATATTATTTTTTGCACTCACAATATTTTTGAAAACATAGTTTACCAAACACTCAACTGCTTTACTTTACAGCTAATTTTACTTAATAGTTATTTTAGTTTACAGCTGTTTTACTTCACAACAATATCAAACTGGCCCTTAGATATGTTAGCGTATAATGATGCATGCATAATGCATCCAACGACCGCTGGCTGCAAGCAATCCAGCGGCTATGCGAGGGTCCACAACATAAATAAAGGCATGATGCATGAATCACTGGGACCCTTGGATCCCTCCCCATATAAACAAGCCGTATAAACAACCTCCGGTCTCACTCGTCATTCTTTTTTCATCTTTAAAACGCAAATCTTCCAGCCTCTCAGAACAACAACGGGGACCCACTCGAATGACGTGGACCAATTAGTGAGCACCAACCTAAAATCTCCCAAATACCCTCACTGAACCTAGACGTCATTCAGTCCAGGTGGGCCAAACTCTAACATTCCCATACAAGTCCACCACGTGTCCATTTACCGGAAGACAACCAAACGCTACCGGCTACTCCCGGTTGCCAGTTAACCCCAACCCCACACGCCACGACCGTTTGACCCTGGACTCATCTTTTACGTGATCACATCCGGGTTCATCCTCCCTAAATCCCTCTTTTAACTACTATTCGCTGCAAGCAAATCACACGCACTTCATTTTTCTCTCTCACTCGAACTCGCTTGCAATTTTGGCGGTTGTAGGGTTCGTGCATGGAAACCTCTGCTTCTTCTTCTTCAGGACGATCGTCGCTTCGTTGCTTTCACTGTAGCTCATTCAGACGATTTTGTCGCTGCGTTTATTGTCGCTGCTCCTGTTGTTTCTTCTACACCTAATCCACAGCCTCAGCACTGATAAAAATTTCTAATTTTTCAAAATTTCACATTTTTGGGTGCTTATGGATTTCTCGGAGGCTCAGCCGGGTCTCTTTCTAGGGTTTAACTCGCATCATAGTTCAAGTTCGTCGAATTCGATCCAGTCTGTTCCGCTACAATTGCTCGAATTAAAGGAAGAGAAAATTAGGGTCGAAAATGGAGATGATTACGAGGAGGATGATGAGAAATTCAACCTTTTAGGGCACTCAATTTGCCCGAAAAGGCCGAGGGACGGCTCCGGGTCCTCTTCATACCCTTCCAAGTGCTTTGTGGTGGAATCGGGGCTCGAGGCGAGGCGGGCGGCGGTTCGCTCTTGGGGGAACCAACCCCTTTCGGTTGCGGACCCGGAGATTCATGAAATTATGGAGAAGGAGAGGCACAGGCAGTTCAAAGGCATCGAATTGATTGCTTCCGAGAACTTTGTGTGCAGGGCTGTGATGGAAGCTCTGGGCAGCCACTTGACCAACAAGTACTCCGAGGGAATGCCCGGAGGGAGATACTATACGGGCAATCAGCATATTGATCAGATTGAGTTGCTCTGTTGCGAACGCGCATTGGTCGCTTTCAAACTCGATCCTGAGAAATGGGGTGTTAATGTTCAGCCTTACTCTTGTACTTCTGCGAATTTCGCAGTCTACACCGGCCTTTTGCTCCCAAATGATCGCATTATGGGGTTGGACTCGCCGTCTGGAGGGCATTTGAGTCATGGGTATTATACTCCTAGTGGGAAGAAGGTGTCGGCTGCATCGATATTCTTTGACAGTCTCCCTTATAAGGTGAACCCCCAAACGGGGTACATTGATTACGATAAGCTTGAGGAGAAGGCGGTTGATTATCGTCCCAAGATACTTATTTGCGGTGGGAGTTCGTATCCCCGAGAGTGGGATTATGCCAGGTTTAGGCATATTGCTGATAAATGCGGAGCTGTGTTGATGTGTGACATGGCTCATATCAGCGGTCTTGCGGCAGCTAAGGTTTGAATGTTGATATCCTAGTTTTATTTTATTTGCATATTATACTATAGATGCGGATGATAATAAGCATGTTGCTGAATTTCTTACCCATTTCTGGACATGTGTGATGCTGTTATTATTGCTTGAGATCATATTTGTCACGAAGATGTAGACTGGTTGTTGTAGTAGTAGAGCAGAGCAGTTTCAGAGTCCTCTGACCTATTTGACAATATAACAGACCTTATATTGGTTTAATGCTCAGAAATTAGGCTGCAAAAATTTCAACCTGAATCACAGTGATTGAACCATTTTTTCATTCTTAGCGTAGAAAAGAAAACGAATTGATTAATCCATTAAGATATCACATTATGACTTCATGGCCTGCTTACAAAAACACTTGACTGTTTTTTTTTATTAAGTATATTTTTCAGCTGTTTATAGCGACATGATACTATAATAACATGTAAATGGGTGTTGGAGTGGCTTTATGCTAGTCAATTGTTCTTTAGGTTGATCTTCTAGTCTATTGGACAACTGTTGTTATATTTCGGTCTTTTATGAGGAAGTATAAATCAAGTAAGCTGCACTGTGAGAGGGTGCTCACCTTTCGAATAGATTTGAATGTAAAAAAGCTTTTTCCCCTGTACGATGAATTATGACACAGTGGAGATAGGTGCAAATAACAGTAGTCTACTTGTGCTTTAGTTTAGACACGGATTTCCTTTTATTTCTAATGTCATGTGATTTATGCTTCTTAGTTCTAATGTCTCAGTTTGTATCTTGTGCTTTCTTCATCTTGATGTATCTTATGTATGATAACTTTTCTTCATCCAAGTACTTATAGTAATCTTTGGCTTTGTTTCCTTTGGACTTAAATGTGAGAGCGATCTTGTGTTATTAAATATTGACATTTCATAAATGTTTTAGGGTTATGATCTGAATTATTGTGAATGTACAATGATTTTTTAATATTTGAATCTCTTGAGAGAGATGACGACATCCTTAATGGTGTTTGTGAAACTCATTTCTTTAATATATACTAGCCTCACAATATTGATTTGTAGTACTTGTTTGGAATGAATCATCTTTCACTATTGTCTTCTTGCATGGATTATCTGTTTGTTGCTTAAGAAACATAGAATAATGATTTTTAGCTATCTGAGTCTTCATGAAATTTTGTACAGTTGTCTTCATCAATGAGCTTTTCAACATTCAAGTATTCCACCATTTGTAATGTGTTCAATTATCATTAGTGATAATAAAATTTACTGATTTACTATATTTTTAGCTCCTGAAAGTTGATTGTGCCTAAAAACTGCATTTTTTTTTTGTGCTTTTATTGTGTCTATGCCCAGATGCAAAAGGATCCTGATAAAGAGATGGACATCATAGCTATATATAAAGCCACTGGGCTGATATTAATTGAAAAAGAAATATCTGCAATATTTTTTCTTACTTATTGGCTATTGTTTATTACAGGAATGTGCAAGTCCATTTGATTATTGTGATATTGTTACCTCAACAACGCACAAAAGTCTCCGGGGTCCTAGGGGTGGTATTATATTTTACAGGAAAGGCACAAAATTAAGGAAGCAAGGCATGCTTCATACTAATGGAGAAGGTAGTAACCAATATGATTTCGAGGAAAAGATAAACTTTGCTGTTTTCCCTTCGCTGCAAGGTGGTCCTCACAATAACCATATTGCTGCTCTCGCCATAGCATTAAAACAAGTAGCTACTCCAGAATATAAAGCATACATGCAACAGGTGAAGAAAAATGCGCAGGCCTTAGCGAATGCTTTGTTAAGAAGAAAATGCAGATTGGTAACTGGGGGTACTGACAATCACTTGTTGCTTTGGGATCTAACTGCTCTTGGTTTAACAGGTATTATAATGTTAATTAGCCTAATTTCAAAGAACTGGATTATAAAATTTACATCCACATGTAGACCAAATGTACTGTTACCTGTTGAGTTTCAGTATGATTTTGGTCCAATATCTGTTGAATTTATAATTAGGTCACATTCTCATTTACACCAATCGATTTTGCATTACATGATAGCTTCATAAGCCAAACAGAAACTGTTTAGCTTTAAGAACAATAAAAATACGTCTTTGTAAACGTTAATAGTGAACTTTGGTCATTAGTAATGTTAGACCCCCAAAAAAAAAAAAAAAAAAAAAGTCTACAGAGCTGTCCAGGAAGCACCACCCTGGCGGCTCAGGGTGGTCAAGGCTTCTTTAAAACTAGTGGAGACAGTCAATCAAGCACTGCTTTAAACAATTGTCCTCTGGGATTCTTTTATTTTTATTTTTTTGGTCTAAGTGCTCTGGGATTCTTGACAATACTTTTCATTATTTTTTAAGTTGTGGGGACATTGGTTTTTCTCCCTACAAATTTATATATTAGAAGTGATGGATTTAGAAGGAGCTAAGGTTAAAACTAATATATTCTTACCTGTGGATGATAGTTGGAGGTCTTATCTTTTGAACAGTTATGCGTAATAAACATTTTTTATAGGAACACATCTCTATTCCTATTTTGTAGGTATTTGCAGACATTTGCATGTATCCAAGTGTTATATTATCTTTCTTTTATTTTCCCTATTTGTGTCTAATTTTGCACTTCACTATCTAATTCTTGTTTTTTCCCATTTCCTCTTTGCAATAACAATGATATAGGGAAGAACTACGAAAAGGTCTGCGAGATGTGTCACATCACTCTCAATAAAAGTGCTATATTTGGTGATAATGGTGCTTTTTCTCCTGGGGGAGTGAGAATTGGTGAGTGGTAGTCTTATCATTTGAACTTGATCTTTGATGTGCTGAAAGATTTAGACTAGGTTATTTTGCCTGCTTAAATTCTATCAACATGGGATGTTCAAACAATCTTCCAGTTTTCTTATTTATAAATATTATTTGGTTAAAAATCGCCTTTTGTTTTATTTTTGTCTTTTTGGCATGTAGTGGATCAAACATCCTGCTTACCTTGTGGGGCATTTCTGAAGTAATTTTTTCTTTTTTTGGTAATAATTTGATGGTGGATTAATTTCTTATCTCAACTTGCTCAACTGCTTCTCAAAATTTGTTTTGTTTCTTTTAAAGGTCAATCTTATTTGGCATAGATATTAAGTTCTTGTTTGTTTTTGCAGGTACCCCAGCTATGACATCAAGAGGTTGCATGGAGGCTGATTTTGAGACAATTGCTGACTTTCTTCTTAGGGCGGCTCAGATTACTGTTGCTATTCAGAGGGAATATGGAAAATTTCAGAAAGATTTTCTCAAAGGTCTTCAGAACAATAAAGTTATCGTTGAGCTCAGAAATCAGGTTGAGGCATTTGCATCCCAGTTTGCAATGCCAGGATATGATGCTTGAACATGTGTCTTTCTTCTTAGGGCGGCTCAGATTACCGTTGCTATTCAGAGGGAATATGGAAAATTTCAGAAAGATTTTCTCAAAGGTCTTCAGAACAATAAAGATATCGTTGAGCTCAGAAATCGGGTTGAGGCATTTGCATCCCAGTTTGCAATGCCAGGATATGATGCTTGAACATGTGTCATCTTTCATGCATCTGCAGCATATTATCTTGCTTCTGCGGCTTACCCCCTGCTTTTCTTGGTAACCATACAAATTTTTTTCCTGTGCTCTGTTCTCCAATTAATCTCTTGTAAATTACAGAGGAATACCAAATATGTTAGTAGTAATTATGGAACTGTTGCAAACAGAGAGCTACATCTGTTTTTTCCCACCTGTCATGCAGATTGGGTTTCATTGTGTTTGTTGGTTGTCAATTCCACTTTGGGACGCTGCTTTTTGTTCTGTGTTAACTATGGTCCATTTCAATCTGGTTGGCATTGATATTCTTTTAGTTATTGCAGCAGTTAATGTATTATATTGGGTTTTTTTTTTTCTCCTTTTGAAGGATCATAATATTAATTCACAGAGCCTTTGTTTTTGTTTGGTGGTGTGATTATGAATACGAGCCGCGGTTTGCTGCTTTAAGGATGATAATGTTTTGTTGGGTCAGAGAGAGACTGAGAGCTGAGAGCACTGCCAAAAGTAGTTGATTTCGGCAGTGCTTTGCTTGGTTGCTTGCCTTTTGTTTTTCTAATGCTTCTGGTTGTTTATTTTATCATATCAGTGTTGTTTTTTGGCTGTCACCAATATTTTATTGATTTGCTTATGTTGGACGCTGCTATGGATCCCTTCAAGGGAGGCAAGGCATGAATTTCCGGCAAGGGACAAAAAGCATGAGATACGGTTATTAAGAAGCAAGAAAGTGACCCAAAATTTTCTGCTTTATTTTATATATTTATTTATTTTCTCCAAAACCCCAAATCCAAAACCCAAAGAAGGGGGAAGAAGAAGAACTGAAGAAGAAGCATTTTTGACAGAAGAAAATCATGAGAGAGAGAGAGAGAGAGATGGAGTGAGAAGCTTTCATGATCAACTCCATTGCTTTCAAAGTGAAGAGAATCAGACAAAAGCTTCTTAAGATCAAAAGAAGGTGCTTTTGACATTAAAGCAGCCCAGGAATCTCACGGTGCCTTCCCTACATATTACAGACTACAGTCCTAAACCTACCTTTTTCATCATTCTTTCACAGCAAGAATGATTACTTTTTTACTATAACAACTAAACCCCACTCTCTCTCTCTCTCTCTCTCTCTCTCTCTCTCTCAAAACCCAACAAGAGGGGAATCTTTTCAAAAGAAAAATAATATCCCAAACAAAAAAGAAAAACCATATGATAAAATTAGAATAAATGGCTCTTTTTTTCCATCAATTAAATATATGCGTAGATTTTTTTGGTAGGAATTATATGGGGAGATTTGATTGTGCTCCTAAGATGGTAACAAGAAGCTTCCATTCCATTCCCTTTTGCTCTCCTTTTTTCACCCAACCCTTTTTTACTTTTACTTTCTCTTCCTTCTTTTTGTGTTTTTTTATTCATGGGGGATGGTGTTCAATCTTAGAACTTAGTAGAACTTGCACCACATGCTTGAAAACGAGTCCTAAAATTGGATTTCACATTAGGCCTTTTCAGACCCAGAATTGCATTTCTTTTTAACTGGTTTTTGGTTTAAAAATAAAAATAAAACAAAAATAAATACAAGCTATCACTAACTCACTAAGTAGTAGTAACTAACTATTAGGAGACAAAGGAGAAGACACAAAGAAAAGTTAAAAAAAAAAAAAGAAGAAAATTTTAAAATACAAACAGAAGTAAGAAGAAGAAGAAGAAGAAGAAGAAGGGTTAAAAGGTACACAACAAAAACCCAACAACTAAATTTACCTCCTCTAGTCTGTAAATATTTTTTTCTTTTTTCTTTTTCAACAAGTTTCTATCACATTCCCTCTGTGTCTACCTATGACTGCAAAAGTCCAAAAGCTTCTTCCTCCCCTCAACAATTTCATCAAAGAAATCATCAAGTTGGCTGGCAATATTCTCAGCACCAGATCTCAAGACCCCAAAGCAGGCTCTCAAGTTGTCCACTCTCTCTCTGACTCCACCCTCACCTTCCCAATCCACAACTCCGCCTCCTCCTCTCCGCTCCAGCTCCCCTCTCAGCTCCTCCATGGCCGTCTTGGACCTCCTGAACTCGTACAGCAAAATCCCAGGCCTCTCGCTGATCTGACTGATCTCCGCCGCCACCCTCTGCTGCAATCTGGCCGTTGATATCATGAACGATGATCCGAAGATCAAACACCCTTCATACCCTCCTCTGCAGAAGTTTGACTCCGGCCAGCAGAACACCAGTCCGTACAGCAAGATCATCAGCAGCAGCGAGCTCACGTTTCTCATTGCGTACAGGACTCCCCTGAACCCATTGAACCCATTCAGCTTTGATTCGATCGACACCCTTTCGTCGAACCGCAGCGAAAGTGGTTCGATTCTCGTCTCCATCAGCGCTCTGTTCTCCTCCTCCAATCCAAACGCCTCTCGCCGACACCCCGAAATCGCGCGAACCACCTGTTCGATCAATTGCATAAGACAAAGGCCATCCATGTATGATTCATTCAAATTAATCAACAAGAACCAACCTGGCGCGAGAGCTGAGGGGTGAGATGGCGATGGGAGTCCAGCGTGGAGGTGATGTTGAAGCCGGAGGTGTAGTAATTGTCCATGGCGGATATGGCGGACTTGAGGACATGGCAGGCTTCCCAGAGCTTGGAGCTCTCGTCCATGTACTCGTCGAGCCACTTGTCCCCAACAGGCAAATGGAGCTTCTGGACCAGAAGGGTCAGCTGGGAATGGAAGGATCGAAGAAGGGAGAGAGCCCTTTGGAGGAATTGGATTGACATGAAGTTGTTGGAGAGGTAGACCCTCTCGAGATCGTCGATCCCGCGAGTCAGGAATGAGTAGAAGCCATTGACAGAGTTGGTGGAGGAAGGATCCATTGAACTTTTGTTTTTGTTTTGTTTTTTGTTTTGTTTTTTTTTTTTTTTTTTTTTTTGGTTNGGGTGAGAAGAGCAAAAGAAGGGGTTGGAGGGTAGTGAGTGAGTGAGAGAAAGGTTATATATAAAGAGGATGGTATGTATTTAAATGGTGAGAGGAATTATTGAAGAAGAAGAAGAAGAAATAGAAGAGAGAAGGAATGGAAGGAATGGAAGGAATGGGAATGGGAAGGGGAGGGGAGGGAATATCTTAGAAGAAGCTCAGGTTTCTAAGGTTGAAAACGATTGTTGGGAGCAATGATGGGTGTTTCCTATAGAGGGGAAAGGATGAATGGTAATATGCCATTTTCATTGTTTAATGGGCTCAAAAAAATAAAAAAAGTGAGAGATTTTTTTATTTTTATGGAAAAATGTATTCTATAAAAGAATCCCCAAGAAAATACCCAAAAAGGAAATGCTATCAACTGTGCTTGTGTGCTTGTGTTTGTGATTTGAGAGAGAGAGAGAGAGAGCAGCTCTCTAGCAGAGCATGAGAGCAGAGGTATACTTAGTCTTATACAACAAGACCATGAAAACCTCCAGCTCCCTTCCAATTTCTGACTTTATGCCTTTCTTTTCTCCCACTTATTTAAAGCATGCCCAATTGCACATTATCAATTATATATTTAGTTGGGGGTAGAGACTAGAGAAAGAGAGAGAGAGAGAGAGAGAGAGAGAGAGAGAGAGAGAGAGAGAGAGAGAGAGAGAGAGGGGGAAGTGGTATTTTAATGTTTTTAATTTAGTTGGAATTGTATGATTTTTAAGATTTGAGGTTATTGGGAAGTAAAGTGTTTGACTAAATTGAAAAGACCGATCAAATTTTTTATTTTTTTGTCCGGTTAAATTTTTAATTTATCTTAATCCTAATTCATTTTCTCTTTTCGGCAAAACTCCTTTGGATTTTTGTTAGTACTTGTACCACTCTCTTATTCTTTCAATATTTAATGTACATATATAAGTGAGTGTATCTGTCTCGCTACCTTTTGATTTGAGTGCTCTTTGGCTTCTTCTTTCCTGTTTTCCTTCCTCGAGCTACTGACTTTGCTCCTTCCTTCCCCTCTCTATTCTATTGAAATTTGTGGGTTTGTATTTCCCAGATACTTCTTGTTTTGTTGATTTTTTCAAAAGGGGAGAGACTTGGAATGATGAGGTTCCTTGTACATACATGTATGTTGATTTCTTGTCTTGTAAGTTGTAACCTTCTCTAGTCCTCTACCATGCACAATCAGTCTTTTTAGGCCACATTTTCCTTTTTAATATATAGTTTTTATCATTACTTTAATTTTCCTCAGGGGACAAAATGGATGATGCTTCTTCATGAATCATGCCCCTCAACTTGAATTCTATATACACATTCCACCCAATTGTTTAATCCCAGCCGTTCATTTGGGTCTCCTCAGGACCCATCGAACGGCGGAGAAAGTAAATCTTAATGTGAATGATCAACTGCATGGGTCCCAAATCTTGCTGCAGTCCACTCAATGGGGGTATTAATCATTAAGTGGTGTTTAGACACTAAACTAAGGCTATGAAATTGTTTAAAGGTGTGAGGTGGATGTTTCTTTACCTTTAATTTAATAATCCCATTTTTATTTGTATATTGTTTATTTTAATATTTATGTGTCTTGTTTCTTGATGTGGGGAGGGGGGACCAGGAAATCTAATTTATGTTGGGGTATGTGACAATTTACTTGATTTTATTTTAGTAGGGTGCTCGTGGGTTTTTGGGAAATATGACATCTTAAGAGTATGTTGGTCTTTTGAGATTTCATTGGAAAGTGAAGAGGAAGAAATTTAGGACAAGTGCTTAAGGGCATTGATATGGGTGTCCTTAATATTTGGTTTAGAGTAAAAGTATTGCTAATGCTATCTCCCAAACTACTCACCACCATATCCACTCACTTTTCTAACCCCCAAACAAAAATAAATCACAAAAAATTATTCTACTTAACTTATTTATAATATAAGTTTTTCGAGTTAGTTTAAGTAGTGAGAGTGAGTAGAGTAATGTGTTAGAATTATGTTAGGTCTAGATTATATTCCCTTCAATATAACTAAAAGAAAACTCACTCATAATATTTCTAAAATACCCGTAATTAGAAGTTGTCTTTCCTCTAGTTTGATGTCTACGTGGGAAATTTTATAAAATGGCCAAATTTAATGAGAGTCTTATCATTTAACTTATGTTTTGAAAAGATAACAATTTTGAATTTTTTTGGGATGTAAAAGCACTGAGGAATGTCAAAATTAGTATAAAAAATGTTTGTATTAAAAATTGACTTAGTCAAATGTACATGAGAATTTAGAATAAAAAATGTCAAGATTAGTATTAAGCTAGTTGATTATATATACATGAGGGGTAATTAGATTAACACAAACCCAAAAGCCCTCTTACATGAGTATCTCATACTTACGAAAAGGGGAATCTCAAATCCTTGGACCTTTTAGGTATATAATTCTCAAGAGATGTCTTGAGAATGCACTTTTAACTCAATAAGTTTAGTGGTTGTTATAAAATAAAGAGAAATGTAGAGAACATAAGAGAGAATTAGGGAGGAATCATAGTGTATTTCTCATTCACATAATGCCTCTATTTATAGGCTCTTGGATGACCTGAGATAGACCCTTAAGATCTCCTATTTTACAATAAATTGGACTCCTCATAATTATCTATACAATTGCTCTAGATAATACATGAGATAAATATTGAACATGATAATGGACAGCCACATAATTAATGATATTTACAACACTCTCCCTTGGATGTCCATTGAATATGATAGTTGCCTCATTAAAAACCTTACTAGCCAAAACCCTTGGGAAAAAGACTAGCTAAGGAAAAGAGTACAATCTTCATGTGTTTCTGATAGATATGATGGGCGCACGACACTGCCTCATTAAAACCTTGCCAGGAAAACCCAATGGGACAAAAACTTTGGACGAAGGAAAAAAAGAGTACAATGTTTGATGGCACGCTCCCCCTGATGTTGATATATTTCTCCAATCAGTGAATGTTGACTCGTTAAAACCTTGCTTGAAAAACCCAATAGGACAAAACCAAAGCGAAGGAAAAAGAGTGCAACTTTTGCAATATAACTGATACTATGTTGGATGCGTTTGCCTCATTAAAACCTTGCTAGGAAAAACCCGATGGGACAAAAACCTAGTCGAAGGGAAAAGAGTACAACACGCAAAATGGTTGGATGCTCCCCCTGATAACAACAAGCTTTAATTTGTCTGGCTCAATAATCTAGCAAATAATGATATCTCACATCCCATCTTCTAGAGAGTGGAGTTTGACAATGCCTGTATGAACATGGCTTCTATACCATCAGGGGTTATATGTTTGTCATCATATATTGAAATCCTGTTGAGATTGGAGTAATACAAACAAAATATAATTCCACTAAATAAAGTGGTTAGAAACAATTATCTCTAAAAGAGATGAATTATTATGAAAATACTTTAAGTATTGGAAAAATTACATGACACAATCATCAATGCTATATTCGGTCTACTGCATTGCGCTAAGTTGAATAAGGCACATTAAGATATGGTGCTTCTGGACCAAAGATCTTTCTTACATCTTCCTTAGGAAGCAAGTAATCATTCTTAGTGCCAATAGATTGAATAACCGTTGGGCATAAGAATTTCACTAGTACAGTACTCGATCTGCAGCTCGAGACACTATTTTCATTTCCCAAGGTTATTTATATCAAATCCAATAATGAAGCATTCAATAATCTTATGAGCTCTTCAGGAGCCTCAATTAATTCATAACTTTATTCAAAAGTTTGAATATGTTGCAACAATTTCCGAATTCGGGTTCTAATCAAAGTACTCAATAAGGCAATTTTGACCATATTTATAGTGTTAAGGTTGAGTACATATTTTGAGCTTCAGGCTCTTTCAATCCTTCAAGGATTTGCTTCAAGCACATAATATTTTATGTCACTTTCAATTTGGGATTTGACTTAATAATTTGTCTTATATCTTGTAGGAATTGCTTCTGGCGATATGCTTCAGGCATTTCATAATCTTTAAAGGTTTTTCTCCATATGCAATGAACACATTAAATTTACCAAATCTGTTAAAATGCGGTTGCATCTATAACAGGAGAGTATATAATCACAATCCCATGTTTCTTTAGAGAAACCTTGTGCCATTATAATTAATAGTGATTTCATTCACTTTATTTCAAACACTCTATAACCTTCAGGGTTAACATCTTTGGTGTTTGAACTATAGATTCTCATTATTCCACGTTTATAATGATGTTCAATTCTACTGGAATTGCCTCTTTCCAGTTTGGCCAATCATTTAATTTTGTCGACATTTATAATAAACGTGGTTCCACATTATTATAGCCCATGATGATATTTAGTAGCTACTATAAACAAAACAAATCATCAATATATCAACGATCTCACAATTCTCATTTGCATGCTTTAGATATAAATATATATCTTTGTAATTGGTACACATGCCTCTTCAGGGGCTTTTATAGTCTCTTCAGGGACTGTCATCTCTTCTAGGATGATTTGTGTACAGAATGTGGATCTTTAAATTTAATTAATTGGGCTTGTGTGGACCATTTCATATACTCTCCACTTCTGGGGAGCTAAACTTTGGAACCTATAGATTTGTCACGCTTCAAGCGTGCAATAAACCATTTTCCGCCAAATTGATGGACTACCATGTTGGGACATCAATCCATGTTGACATATATAAAACTTCCATATGTGACTTTGCAGTTTCGTTGTATATATATGCATCTAGCTTCCAAATAAATGCATTCACTAGATTTGCATTATCATTTATATCTCATTCTCATATTGAATGGTATGAAAAAGACTAGTATATGCATATTATGCTATTTCACGCCGTTCTTCAGGAACGGTCATTTCTCCCCCTAACGGCGGGAAAATTTTCATAAGTGCATATATACAAATCAATAGAGTGAGTGGTTATACAAACTCAAATACTTATATAACTTCAGGTTATATAAAGACGTAACATAATTACGTTTGCAATGCACATATAGGTATATGAAACTTCTGGTTTCAGATAATTCTTCAACATCTAACTTTAGGTTATAATGTGAAAAAAAAAATTAATTATGAACATATATGCCAATATGTTCTAAATTGAAGTGATGAAACTTCAAGTTTCTATACAAAATATAGGTAGAACTTCAGGTTCTTAAAAGCATAGAACTATAAGCTCTAATGAATCATATGAATAAAGACTTCCGGCTTAATCTATACTTAATCAAGAACTTCAGGTTCACAAAAAAATAAAAATAAAAATATAGAGTTGTGAAAAATTTGAGTTCTAAATGGAACGATAGATCAAAGAACTTCTGGTTCAATTTGATTTTATAACATAGAGCATGAAAATCAAGGAACTTCAAGTTCTGACTTGATTAAGTAATGCACATTGAACTACAAATTTTAATCAATCAAAAGAACTTGGTTCTACAACATCTCCAATTTCATCCACTTCTGATAAAGAAATAAAGAGTCAAAGAACTTCAGGTTCTCATTAACTCTTGTAGAACTACAAGTTCTAATTCTTATTTTCATGAACTTCAAATTTCTCAGGTTTTGAGTAAAGAAATAAGGAACTTCGAGTTGTATACTTTACAAGATCAATTTCTTTATAAGTTTGATCTTTTCATTCCGTGATAGGAAGCATAAATAAAGTATAGATCAAAGATCGATTTAGAACTTCAGGTTCTATATAAAGAAAATGACATAGTCAATTAGTGTACATAAGAAATATAATTATGTACAACATCTAAATTTATAGAACTGAATTTCTAAATTATATCAATATTGGCAAAATATCAATAATATGTTCCTATGTATTTCCCAAAACCTCGAATTTGAAGTAGGTTAGAACTTTGGGTTCTAAATATTTGCTCCTCAAAAGTCATAACATGAACGTCATGTCCATTTTAACATATTTCTGAAACTTCAGGTTTCGGATTTCAAACATGGATTTAAATTTAATTTGTAAACTTCTGAGTCTAAAATGTTTGAGTTTTGAACTTCAAGTTCATATATATTTAGACTTCAAGTCCTTATTTCCTTTATGTATGTACTATGTTAGAACTTCTGGTTCTTAACAAGATTCATATATTTTGAACTTCAAGCCAAAATAAATTGCTCAAAACTTCAGGTTGAGGCTGCATTAATTAGAATTTCAAGTTCAAAATGATATCTATACTCGAAGCTTCAGGTTCGATGTTTAGGACTACAGGTCCATATAAAAAGAATGATGAAATTCTGCATAGCTAAGAATTAAAACAAGGAATTAAATAGAACAATCGCAATAGTAAAACATAACAATAAGGAAACTTCTGGTTCCAATAAAAGAAATCAAGAAACATAGAACTTCTGGTTCCATTGATTTTAGTAAATGTGAAGATCTTCTGGCCTTCAATAATTGATAAGAATTGAGACACTTTGCACTTATTCAATTGTATAAGAATTGAGTCACTCTACTCTCATTCAATTGTAAAAGGATTGAGGAACTTCTGGTCACTCATTCGATTTCATGAGAATTAATTAATTTAATAAGGATTGAGGATCTTCAGGCCCTCCACATCTTACTAAATGAACATCTGGTTCAAGTTCTAATCAACAATATTTTTAAGGAACATCTCTAGTTCCAACTTTATATAATAACAATAATGAATTGCAATATGCCAATGAAGCAACATTGATATCATAGGATTTAGCTCATATATATAAAACACATATTACAATATATGAGAAAATTCAACAGAGAGTAATTCTGGCTATCATTGCATATTGTTCCAATATTAATCGATCATCGTGAAACATTGAGTTTCGATTGGATCGCGAAACTTCAGGTTTCAATTGGACTATATGATAAGAAACTTCAGGCCCTTATAATAATTAAGATTAAGGAACTTCAGGTCCTTGTATATGGGTGATCTTTGTATGATAAAAAATAAAGAACTTCGGGTCCTTATCTTATTTAGTTGTATAACAATTGAGGCACTTTGCCCTAATTTAATAATACAAGAACTAAGGAACTTTTGGCCCTCAACAAATATCATATGGATCAAGGAATTGTAGGTTCCGATCTCTTTCGTAAGATTTGACATCTTTTCGGACACTACATAACAAAATGGATAATTTATCAGGATCCATGATAACCAATGAACATATTTGCTCATATAATTGAGATCCAATAAGCTTAATTTCAGCTTTGAAATATGTAAGTCCATGGGAACTTTTGGTTCCAAAATCAAAAGGAGCACTAGGTCCTTGATTATATAGGAGGCTCATTTGGCACTCACTTAGGATTGAGGAACTTCAGACCTCAATCAATTTTAGGATTAAGGAACTAAAGGTTCCGATCATTGGTGATATTTATCACATAATTAATTACACAATTTATAATATCATCGGATGAGAAATAAGAAATTATAGAACTTATATATTGAACAAAGAAGAGACGGATTAGGTTAACATACATATATACGGTATGAATAAATATAAATCATTCTCCATATATAAGGCACAGAATTAGGGAGATATAGAAACATGTATGCATATATGATATACAATACCCAACGTGCTTAGATGACAGTTGACACACCTGGAGTATTGATCCGCTAATCAAAGTATATGTATAATACATTCTCTACGATTAAACGTTAGAAGGAGCGATTGCTAATCATAGTTCCAAATAAAAAGATTGAATCATGTTACGGAATAAATTAAACATGCAAGATTGAATTAATAAACATTTATATGAATGTATTGTTAAATCAGTATGGGGAAAAAGAATCAATGTTGACTAGATGAAACAGATAAGAACAATTGATATGATTGCCTGGATTTAGATCAAGCAGTTTGTTGCCTCTATGTATTATACCAAGTTACCAACCTCCATGTATCGTAGAGGCTTAGTCCATTGAGACTATATATAAACGTGACAGCTAATGAAACAAACTCATCAAACATTATATATATATATGATTACGATTGCCATAAATTAAAGGAAGGAATAGAAGAGTACGGCCTCGCAATTGCAACGTACAATAAACCCTTATGTTCTTTTGCTCGAATTCTTAAATCGTACCTTTGAGATATTCATCGATCTAAGAAAAAGAAAAGTAAAAAAAGATTAGAAAGATTAGGTTAGAGTTTCGTGCTGATAACGTGTTATAAAATAAAGAGAAATGTAGAGAACATAAGAGAGAATTAGGGAGGAATCATAGTGTATTTCTCATTCACATAAGGCCTCTATTTATAGGCTCTTGGATGACCTGAGATAGACCCTTAAGGTCTCATATTTTACAATAAATTGGACTCCTCATAATTATCTATACAATTGCTCTAGATAATACATGAGATAAATATTAAACATGATAATGGACAGCCACATAATTAATGATATTTACAACAGTGGTGGCCTTTTAAGTTTTAACTCTATTGATAATGAATATTTATTCCCACACACACCAAAGGCCAGGTTGAAATCTCTTCCCCTCCTTCCGTTTTTAACCTCTCTTGTACCAAAGAAACAACTCATAGTTTAAAGGGTTACCAAATATATTGATCATCGTACATGCATGATCTCATTAATATACTTGGGGCAGAAAACCCAACTGATTGTACCAGATTTTGATTTTCTTTTATTTTTCTCTGGGAATTTTTCAGTTTGATAGTTAATACCATGCAGGAAAAGTGCATCTTTTTCTTAGGCCAATTGTAATAATTGATCTGTTTCACCTACAAGGATGCCGTACCCATACTCACCATTATAGACCTGCATTGGCAACTGAACCAGTTGTTATAGAACGATGCATAGAGGAGAGATAGCCCCTTTGCCTTTCGAAATTAACAAGTTTCAGAACCCTTATTTTGAACCCAATTCAATTCTTAAATTAACACATAACATAAACAACAACAAATCCAATTCTTTAGGTTAGAATGTAATGTTGAACCTAACCAAGAAAAGAAGATATAATCAAGTAGTGGGTTTGTAATTTTGTATATATGTCTGACACTATTAATATAGATAAATGACTTGATTGGATTGCTTCACTCATTTTAGGATGACGACATGATATACATAGTGTTTCAGATATTTCCTGGTTTCATTTGGAATAAAATGATCTTCCCATAAAAAAATTAAAATTTTTTTTTTTTTTTGGACCTGATTCAACCTCCATGTTGAAGAACCTTCCACTTTCGCCACGCAAACAGAAGGCCTTCCAGGATTCCAAATTTTGCCAAGTGAAATGGGGTAGCTGTGGATTTAGGATCTAGGGGTGGGTGAGGGGTTGCTTGATTATTAATGGTAAAATATGCACTTTTCTAAAAATTTTATGCTAGAGAAATACCTGGAAGGCTGGAACTGGAGTAAATTAAATTTAGACAAATAACTATATATGCTATTTCAATGAAGTGCACGAATTTTAAAATATTTCAAAGATACACTCAATCTATTATCTAAATTGAAAAATAAATTTTCGTTTATTGATTCATTGAAAGATCAGTTAAATGTCAGCTTGACTTTTGCTGATTGAGATTACTTGGCGACGTAGCGCTATCTCAGCAAATATTTCTCGCCAAATGAGCGACACGGTGACACATATCCACCTAACCCCTGACACGGGCCCACAAACTTATAATCTCTTTCTCGCTTGTCGAACACAAATGAGGGATTTATATTTAAATTTGGGGGGAAAAAGTGATGTTTTTTGGAGACTAAATGGTTAGGAGAGCGTTCGAAGAGTGGGAAAGAAGTGATGAGTGTGTGGGCCTGTGTCAGGTGGACATGTGTCGCTCGCTTGTCGGGAGGTATGCTGGGTTGGTGCCACGTCACCAATTAATTCCCATTAACAAAAGTCAAGCTGATATTTAACTGATCTCTCAACAAATCGATGGACAGAAGTTCATTTTTTAATTTAGATAATAACTTATGTGTATATTTGAAATATTGTAAAATTTGTGGATTTCGTTAAAATGACATATATAGTTATGTATCTAAATTGAATTTATACTTAAATTTTACAATGAATGAGAGGGTGGACATGTCATGTGGGTCCCAACAGTTGAGGTGAAAGTAAACGTAATTGATGGCTAGATTTGTCCAACCATATATCCCTTTCATACCCATCGATGATAATTGCCCATAAAAGTGTCTATGGAAGAATGTTTCATTTTCCTCTTAATGAGGTTAGATGGGATACAACTGTATGGTCCTCTCAACCATGAAAATGATACCAAGGAATGAAAATTCGAATGATTGTTAATGGCGTTTAAAGGGACCAAAAAAAAAAAAAGAGTAGCTAGTATGGGAAAATATTTTTTTTATCAAACAATCTAAGGGGTTATATTATTAGATTATCGATCAAAATCATTAATGAAATAATTTTTTTATTTGAGTATATCACGATTATGAGCTTAAATTAATAGTATATATTAAGAGATTTTCTCTAATACACTATGTAAGAGAGTGTTTAAATACTTGTTTTAACTTTCGTTTTAATCTTATGTTTGGGTCATTTCGCATTATAAAAGTTTTGAATCTATTACTTAGATGCAGTTGATATAGTAGTCGTTTGTAGCAAGTTGTTGTTGCTTATTGAGGATATGTCCTCATTCAATGTAACAAAATTGTTATACAAACACATCGAAGACAAGCTGTTTTCTCTTTTTTGAGTTGGAGAAGAAAACACTTGAAAACAATATTTTGTGTTCTTTAAATTTATCAAGGTATCATAATGGTAAACAAAATCACACTATTAATAATTTACAACCATGAAAAAGATATTGGTTCCATTTATAACTCATGAATATATTTTTGGTGCTACTTTCATAGATGTTTTTTTTTTTTTTTTTCTCTCTCTTTTCATGATGGAGGTGTTTTACAAGACTTGTCTACAAAAGAGTAGCTTGAAGTGGGTAGTATTGAGTATGCATTGTGGAATTCATTATCTCCAAGCATCCTCTACTGCTCCCCTTGTTATTGGAACCCACCATCAACATCTAACACTGGCGATTTGGACATCCATCCTCCTATTGATTATGTGAGTAATTAAGCTAAGAATTTTCTTTAAGTGTCACATTCTTCAATAATTATATTAATTGTGTGTTTGTAGAAATACCTCAAAGAGGCAATCGATTTTGCAAAGAGAAGAGGATCGGAGCATGTCCTGTGTAAAGCTGAAGGTTATTTTTGAATCACCTTTGTAATTAGTGACTAATTTTCTTGAAGTAAGTATTGTGATAATGTCGCAAGGGCATGCTTTATGCTTAAGTCATGTTAGTCATGACACATATGTACCTATACTTTATGAGAAATTTCAAAGGTTAAGTAGCTATACTTACTAATCTTGGTATTTTTCATTCATATATCAGTTATCACATGAAAATAAATAAATAAAACAGCTCTTGCATGCTAGAAGCAAAATGAAGTTCCAAAGGACATAATAGTCTTTCAGCAGGAAAGATGCTCCACTTTATCACAAACATGGGCAAATCACTACCCTATTTGGTTAAAAAGGCAAAAGGGAACCTTTGGCCAAAAAAAAGTATTTATTGCCTATACATTCTGGGACACGTGGCAATGATATAACTAAACAACTGGATAATAATCATATTCTTAAGCTTCTAAAGCATAGTTTTCTTTTGCTCTGGGCCATCCTCATTAACTTTACTATCAAAATGTCCCTTCATAGATTCGGGAAAATGTTTTAATAAATTTTTTTAAACAAAATAAAATTATGCACTCAATCATGTAGTTTTATGAGGCCTTCTGTTCTACATAAAGAATTCGATAATCTTATTCTATCTTTTTAAACATTAATATATTATATTTGTCCCAAAAAAATACAATAATATTTTATAGTATACTAGTATAAAATTTGAACAAGGTCATACAATTTGTTTAGAACTTGATTATTAAGATTATAATTGTTATTATTAATATTATTTTATATATATATGATTTTTCCAAAGATGGTTGACAATAATCAAGATACTCATACATGATTTAACGGAATCCTTATTTTATTAATCTATTTTTTTAAGCTAAGCGAATGGGATCCTTCATCATTGTTATTATTGATCAAAGCATATTTGTGCCCAATACAATGTACTATTATTCTTGAAGATATATATTGTGGTAGCTGCATTATCTGTCCATAACTCCATATATTAATCTGAGTACCAAATCTACTTTTTAATGACATATATATGTTAGGATTTAGAAAATTCTCAATCATGTGGATGGAATCCTACCATTTTTATTTTATTTTATTTTATTTATCTGGCTATTTGGAGAATTCAAGCCAATGCTTGACTTGAGACAGGTATGTTAGAATATCCTAATATTAAACAAGCCGTATAGCACCGGTTGGCTTCAATCTTTTTCTTTATCATTTAATAGACAAGAAAAGAGAGTTCAGATTTGGGTTGATATTTTTTATGCTAATATTATACTTTTATCTAAAGCTATGTATTTTTAGACTTCCAATTTTTAAATACCAAGCCTTAAATCTCTAAATGGCTTACAAATAGCTTCACTTATTCACTTATACGCTAATCCACCAACACAATTCATTTATACCCTACCCTTTTACACATATTGCATCTCTTTGTGCTTGAGTGCACACCTATGAGAGAGAGAGAGAGAGAGAGAGAGAGAGAGAGAGAGAGAGAGAGAGAGATGGGAAGAGTCAACTTAGTTAGGATATCCTTTTTATAGAAACAAAGTATATAGTAGGATTCTTTAAAATGATGATAGATTAAGGAAAGGAGCCAAAGTATAATACAAAATCTAAATCCTGTCCTCACTTTGGATTTATAGAATATAGACTAAACCTATATAAGTTTATAACTCATTGACCCTTTTTTTGACTAACATTGATGGTGAGAGCTACAGGGTTACAAGGCTAGCTATCATCTTTCTTTGCTTTTTGGTTCAACTAGGCAAAACCCACTTCAGATTCCCTTAGCACTATAAGGTGCCTTTTTAATCCCCTCCTCCACCCCCAAAATAGGGAGCCTTCTAAAATCACATATAATTTTGCAACCAAGCTCAAACCATCAAGTCATCAACTAAGCATGATATATTGTGCTTTATAGGCTTTATGAATAGGGGGATCTAAAAAGAGAGACCCTAGGAGTTCCTTTTTCTTGAGTATGGTTTTCATTTAGAATATGCATCCGTGAAGGGTTCTATAATGTAGAACATCACAATGTGCATAAGTGAGATCATGCCACATGTTGCCAAATTAGTGGTTGCAAGCCTCATTAATTGGTTGTGGAAATGCCAAGCATTTAAATTTTGACAGCTGACATGCTTGTTGATTCTGACCAAGAAGTGCCTTGACCAACTGATGCTCAGCTTGCATTTAAGTTTCCCCTAGCAATTTTGCATTTGTGATCCTCGGTAGTAAATTTACCCCAAGGCTACATATAATCAAATAACATGTATGAACTAAAAAATATATATATATATTACATTTACTAATTATATTATTGAATAAAACATAGATCCTCTCACATGAATTTTACTTTACGTGATACATAATATTGCTAATAAATATAGTACAATTAATTTTACTTGGGCTATGCTTGACATGTTCATAATATTTATTTATTTTTTTTTTCAGAAAATGAATAGAATAAGAATTAAATTTTTGTTCGTAAGTGTGAAATAATAGTATTATTATACACAAAAATTAGAAGTCGTCCGTGGTATATGTGTTAAATGGTCTAAAAACCCAACACAAATTTTGCAAAATCATCTAATCTTGTTAGTCATGCAATGATCTTAGTAGCAACCTTGTAAGTATATGTGTGCCCGCAACAACGACACCTACAGATATATGTTTCCTTGGTCAAACTATCTTTGGAATTTACTTTAATAAAAGAATTTGTCTGTAAAATCATTATTGGCTAGAGAGTACAACGAGCTAGCTGGCAAATTGGCAATTGATCGATCGAGATTCGAGAGAGTAGTTCAACTTGAATAGTTTGTACTTTGTAGCTTTAATTTTGTGCGAAGGCTGCCACGTACAGACATTATAGTGAATGGCTGTATGCATGTTTAAAACTTTTGTGGGCTATTTATGAATTTAGCTGGAGGTACGTAGCACCAATGGTATGTATACATGGTCCAATATCTATTCTATATATATGGTGCTTTGGAATTTGGATGAAACGAAAGTAGCACAATATATGCTCTCCAATATATGACCACTTTCTTTTTTTAAATTATAAAAGTGGGATGTGTATATATAGTAATATAGAAGCCCGAAAAAGTAAAATAAAAAATTGACATTTAGGTACAGGTAGGCCAAAATGATGGTTGCTAAAGTAATCGAGGGAATTTTAGTTTTACTTTTAAAATGATTGCGGCTTGCTAGCTTGCTGGGTGGGCCTGCAAGGCAGGCTGTAACTGTAACTATTAATTACTGTAAGGGCGGCCAACATCGATAGACCCTGTCCCAGAGCCGCAAAAGGAGTCGCATCGCATCTGTCAAAAACCCAATGAAATGAAACACAAAAGCCTTTTCTGGGTTCATAATTGGACTTTAATGGTTGTTGCTCACTTGCTCTCAGTCTCAGCTCACCAGCCTTAGCTGTTGTTACATTGGGTTAGTAATAAATATGATATGCTTAGTCAATTGTACTACTCCCATATTTGTACATACAAAAAGTACATGCATATTAATTGTTGTAAACAGATTTATTAAGTTGGTACAAAGATCAAAAAAAACTAGGTTCTAGAAGAAGTGGGCCAATGGATGAACTCCAAATCCCAGCTGACTCTATGTGGGTGGGCTTTGTTGGGCTAGAGCCCAGAGGTAGGCCACCTAGTCCACTTGAAAATAAAGTAAAATATATTCACACGCCCGGTGGGACTCGAACCCACAATCGCCTGATTAGAAGTCAGATGCCTTATCCATTAGGCCACGGGCGCTAGATGCTATGTTCTAACAAAAAGTAATATTTAACTGTTAAGGTACAGATAGTTTTCTTGACATGGCCCGCATGGCCCACATGGCGACAAGAGAAGAAAATAATTTCTTCATTTTATTGAGTACTATGACACACTAACCATCATGATAATTATTTTTATTTGGTTGACCAGAATGAGATCATTCTCGAGCCACTTAATTGAATAATTATCTTTTGTTTTTTTTGGTCTGAAAGTATCTATCTTAACATACTAGACTGACAGCTAAGACTAACGGACCCTAAGCCAATAGAGTGAAATACTTAAAAAGACTTAACCCTTTATATTGAATTTCAATTTATACCTTTACATTTGAAATACCTTATGAACAGCTTGTAGCCTTGTACTAACAACCGTTTATGTGGTGGTGAGGATGGGTTAGAATTAGAATAAGTCTAAGATTCAATTTCTTCTATTATAACAAAAAATAAAAAAGGAACAATAGAACTCTGTTGTACGTCAAGTTAACCTTGAGAAAGTTTTGGGTGCATGCCTCTTAATTTGTGATATAGCTGATTATTAGGATTTAAACAAACTAAGGCTGCTAGCTTAAATTAAGGTATAATTTATAAAGCTAATTAAGAGAGCAAATTTATGTCCTGAAAACTTATATGCATTGATGTACACCTTTCAATTGAATATGCATTACAATGATCGTCTCCCTTTCTAAAGTTTCTTTTTCAACAGAAAAGAATAGCTATCAACAAAGTATTGATATGAAAAGTTTGTATTGTTCCCTACGTCGCAAATCGCAATGGAATCACCAAACTACAATTCTTATGAGCATATCACACTGCACAAGTCATTTATCCTAGCTTGAGAAATGTTGGTGAATGGAAGAACCTTGAAGTTCCCGTTACCCATGCAGGTCAAAGTCAACTGTTCATTGCTCACCATGGTCTGCATCATTGAAGATCAAGCACAAGAAAGTCAGTCAGAATAGAGACAGTTGAGTGAGTTTGAAGTAACTAGGAGGAGGAATTAACTTTCAAATAGAAAAATGTTCTTGTTGTTAGATGTCCCTTCTGTAACAGGAAGGTGCTACTCATTACTAACACAAAACCTAAGAGAGCATGCAGCATTATGTGTAGGGCAAACAGAGGCAAAATTGAAACAAGCAAGCTACTCCGTCATAGAAGTAAGAAATAAATGTGAATAGAACCCTAAATATGGGAGATGGAATGAAATGAAAACATACATTGTGTTAGAAAGGAATTATTATCCATCCTAGAAAACAGTTCTAGTCACTAACAGTATTTTCATCATGTATAGTAACCAATGTGCAGCATAGGGTATCAATTTTAACAACAGAATCTGTAACATGGAGCATACTTCCCAATCTGGCATATAAGAGGAAAACATTCCTTTCCTATCTTTTCTATAATTGTAATTCTGCTCCTTCCTCCTTAGATGATTAAATGTTTCTTGGCAGGAATTCCATTTTCATGCAGATATTTGAAAACAGAATGACTGCTAATACTTGTTCACTGGGACATATACGTATCATTTCTCACTCTCTGCAAACTTACTCCACTTATTGGTTCCTAGATTGTCATGAGAAAGAAAAGAATACCTGGACTCGTACAACCTTGTTGAAGGTTCTCATTAGGAAAAAATTTCTTTAGAAATCAACTATCCTTGGTTGCACTGCTTCTTAACAATGTGAAGAGAGGCACAATTACATAAAATAAAGTGATGTTTAGCTTTAAGTACTTTTTACTCCAAGATTATTTGCTTCTTTTATAGAGGTGGGGAAGGGGCAAAGGAGGGGAGGATAAACTTATGCCAATTTTTACCCCCCTTCAATTTTAGATTTGCTACTTCCAGTATTTATACAGATTAAGGTGCTACAATCAGATATATACCTCACAAGAAGTTTCCATGTTTCCGCAGCTCCATCTTTTGGAAGGGACACAGTCAATATAACTACACCAACTGCAGTACTGGTTCAGGTCAATGCCTTGCAGAACTGCTACAAGACATCCAGCAAGCCTGCATATAAAAAACTCATGTTAATTTTAAATGACAAGAAACAATGTAGAATATGTTCTATAAAAATGAGAAACACTCACATAAGACCAAAGAGAAGAAAAGTGACACTTTTATAGATTGGTCTGTCCAGCTTCTGCCTCAGCCTCGACTTGATAGAACTTTTAAGACTACATTCCAAGAGGCCTCCTTTAACTTGAACCACTTCTTTAATCCGAGGACTGGATAAAAGCACAGATCCAAGTAGGAATCCTGATATAAACCCTCCAATGCTTGAAAAGTTGTCCACATAAGGTAGCAAACCAAGGAGAAAATTGCCAATGGAGACAAATGTTACTGATGCCAGAGCTGTGAACTGCAATCAAATGAAGCACAAAACATTACATTATTAAATCAGATCATGAAAAAGAGATCAAGCTGAATGAGAAAAAAAAGTAGGTAGAAAACCTTATTGGTGCATGTTTTCCAGTTTTGAATCAATGCAGAAAGTGTAGCTCCAAGTAACCCATATAGAGCTCCAGAAGAACCCACTGCTGGGCTTTTCTCAACAAAAAGTGCAGCCACCAACGAACCAACAAAAGCAGAGACTATATAGATTAACCCAGCGATTACTGTCACAAAGGAAAAAAAAGAAAAAGAAAAAAGAATAAGAGTGTCTAAAAATTTCAAGAGCTACACATAAACCTAATTGATCTTGCAGAATATGGTCCAGAAATGGAAATGGAAAGGAAAATCTACATGGTCCAAACTCTTGCTCCAAGTGAATTCCAACAAAGATAACACTGCTAAGGTTGATCACAAGGTGGATGGTTCCAGCATGCAGACATGGAAATGTGAAAAGACGCCAAGTTTGGTGATTCTCTGTCAAAAATGTCCGTCGAAGAGCTCCCACTTCATCAAGCCTGCAATACCATTTTGTGGGTGAAACCATCACATATAACGACCCACATAAAGTGTTGGGGTAATTAGGGAAGTCTTTAAACATTTCCTGTAAAACTAAAGCTTTACCAAAGACCACAAGCATGTTCATGCATTCTACCACAGCTTTTAGAATCACCATTCTAGCAATCTCTCAATTCAAACAATTACACAGATGAGGCCAAATGCCAACTTGACAAGACTACAAAAACCACAAAGAATTCTACTAAAGCCAACACAGGTAACCAATTTTTTTTTTTTTTTTTTTTTTTGCAACCAAACTTTCCATAATTAAAAGATATAAAGTTGAGCATAGAACTGAAGATCCAAATGTGTTTTATAAGAAAATGCCTAACTCCCTTCACCAAAACAATGGTCTAGATACAGGTCCCAATAAGCAGTGACAACAACTGATGAAACATCAACATAATGAAACATCAACATAATGAAGCAAACTATGCAGAGATAAGGGAAATAAAACTCTTTCCATGAATTCAGAAATCCCTTTGTTTTCTCAGCAACCAAACACAGAACACCAAATTAGACTCGATATCAAAGAAATTACTGAAAGATTCATCAAAGAAACTCAGAATTGAAAATTAAGTGCCGCCAAAACCTTTCTCTGAAATCAAACAGAAAAAAGCTTCGAATCAAGAACAAGAAAAGCTCTCACGTGGAAGCCGAAGGGCCGAGGAGTGGGTTCTCGGAGAGTGGCTGAAAGGACAACCTTCCGAAGGCCTTGAGGGTGCAGTCGCCGTGAGACTTGCGCCAGCAGTCGTTGACGACCATGGTGGCTGTGAAGGCCACGATGTGAAGGATGACGAAGAGCGAGATGATCCACGTGTCAGCTCGGCGACGGCGGCGAGGAGTGCTCCTCCGGTAGCAGAGGGAGGTGAACAAGGAGAGAATCGGACTCTGATCTTGGAGCTGGGTTTCGGTGGTGGTGGGTAAGTCGGTGGAGAATGGGATTGAAGGCTTGATGTCGATTAGGGTTTGAAGCTTTGCTGGGTCGGCCATTGTCTGTTTCTCTGCAAGAATTGTGTGAAAATGGGTTTTTTCTTTGGAGCTCACTCGCAGAGAGAGAGAGAGAGAGAGAGAGAGAGAGAGAGAGAGAGAGAACTGAGAAGGAAGCTAATCCATCTCGTGGGTTTTATACCGGTTTGTGTTTCCAGCTGTTAAACGGTTGGGGGATTTGGCGGGAATTTTCTTTGAGTGGTTTGGTAGTACGGAAACGAAGTTGTGATTGGTAACATATAAGTATCTAAAATAACACATTAATATTCAACCGGATCCGTGGCGCAATGGTAGCGCGTCTGACTCCAGATCAGAAGGTTGCGTGTTCGATTCACGTCGGGTTCAATCCCCGTTTCTTTCCTTTTTATTATTACTTTTAGTTTTTCTCTCTTCTGGAATTGACAAATTTAGTATATAAACATATTATAAATCATAAAATTGCATATTGCATAAAATTATATAACTCACATAAATAATCACGCTATGTTGTATAAAATTATAAGGGCCATTTTAGAGGTGTTAAATGGATCAAATTGATATTAACACGATAGATTAGAATGGACATGAAACGAATGCGAAACAAATTAATCCAATTCTAGCACAACTTAAGTTTTTAACTCATTAGGCATTGTGTGACACAAGTACAAAATGAGCTCAAATAGATAATTTAACATTGTTTTTCTATCTTAGAAAAACTTTTCAACAAAAATTTTAATATTTTTAATTATAATAACTACAAAATAATATAAGAGAACATTTAATCTTGAAAAAAAAAAATCAAAGAACTCGTAAATTGATGTGTTTTAAGATATAACACGAACATAATATGAGTATGAATAGATTATAAATTTAGATCATAATTATTTATGTTAGTATAAATATGATATTAGATATAATTACGAAATGATTCAACTTAAGCACTGAGACAAAACATGAATGCGCTACATGTTTGACTCCTCTAATTAATATTATATTTCTCTTATTGAAAAAAGTGAGTATTTTGATTTTTAAGTGACTCACTCTTTTATTTACCTACCAAATTGGACGCCAAAATTGAGTCGGTGGGTCAACTTTGGTTGGATGCTTCACAGCTTTCACTCCAGTCACATACTCACCATCCATATCCATTATCATCATCATTTATTTTAGCGGCAATCGACGGCTATGGCCTATGGAATTAACTAATTAATTGGTATTGTGCACGAAACATCTCAACGTTCCATACTTTTAACGGTTGAGATTGAAACCCGTTTGGCAAAGATGAATAAAATCAAGTTAGTTTGGGTGTGACCCGGATGCTACTGAAACTGAAATAACAAGAACGTGTTCCTTCCCACTTCCTGAGCTACTTCGTAGAACCAGAAAAATTGTTGGTTGTTTGTGATATTCACAGGGCACCTTCTCTCTGCATCAAAAATCAAACCCATTTCATCAGCTGCTCTCTCTCTCTCTCTCCAGGTGCGTTATTTTTCTTTTGGCTATATGGGTTTCCAATTTCCACCTCTGATTTTGATTTTATGTCTGCAAAGTAGAAGCAACTTCTAGCTATGGTTTACACCTCTAATTTTGTTGTTTTTTAATGTACCATTGTTATGGATCAAATGCAATTGATGAATGGATAGTAGAAGCAACTTCCAACCATGGGTTTCCACTTTCCAGCTCTGATTTTGTTATTTGCGTTTTATGAACTTATTGACTTCCCCTGATTGTAGTTTTTATGGGAAAGTTTTCAACTTTGTTAAATTTTTATGGGCTTTCACTTCGGATTTTTGTGGCTAAACTTTATTGTAATTTTATTTTCTTCGTCTGCACCTTCGATTTTTTTATTTGATTTGTTGTTTCTTTACCTCATACTGTAAAACAGGACCCAGCTTTATTAGAAATATGGCATTTTACTGCCTTCCCACGGCAAGAGTTGTCTAATGTTATGTAGCCATTTTTTTCCCTCCAAACTCTGGTTATGGAGAGAAGGAGATTACCCCATACACTGAAACTACCACACACCTAGTTTTGAAGCTTTCTTCACTATGGGTATATTTTTGGCAATTTTTCCTTTCTGGGTTGGCGCTCTGAATTTGAATTTCTTCTCAACTCAGATATATTGTGAAATTACATTACCGATTGGATTCTGATATTTAATGTGTATCTGATTTGAGATCCCTACATGTATGGATTTTGGGAATTTAGGGTATCTTTTCCCCATTTTAAAATTATCTCATGATCCATGGGTTTTTTGTTTTTGTTTTTTTGCGGTCAATATTTATCTAAATTTAATTGGTCTTATTCAGTTTCATCTTTCATTGTGACTATTGACTAGTGAGTTATAAGGATAGCTTCATAATCCTAATAATTTTTAGTTATAAGGGTAGCTTCATAATCTTCTGTTTTGCCTTGTAACTAGTGAAACTTGTACCAAGTTGGAAAATTTAAGTCAGTTATTTGTGTGTGGTGTATTTGCATGTTGATGTGAAATCATATTGTGGGTTTTTGACAAGTAATTGGCTGTAGGCAATTTCAAATGGCTCTAACGAATGGGGTGGGAGTTCCAAAAGAAACACTGGATGCAGAAATCAAGTCCTTTTTTGATTCAGCTCCTCCTTTGAAGAACAGTGTTGATGTTAGTGAAAAACTTGAGGAGTTTGTGAAGAAGAATTCAGGTATATTCACGTTTTGCGTTGCTACATTTGTATTTTCCAATTCTGTTGACTACCACCTAAGGTCCATTTTCATTATTTTGTTGGGTGTTAAAATAAGGTTTGGTGGGTTTTGATTTACTCAACATATGTTGTAGGAAATAGAGGAACTAGGAGGGTGGTTTGTGTGACATCGGGTGGTACCACAGTTCCTCTGGAGCAACGATGTGTTCGCTACATCGACAACTTCAGCTCAGGTCATAGAGGAGCAGCATCCACAGAGTATATAACCTTACACATCACTGAATAGGCCATCTTTAATATTACAGACTTATGGATTGGACTTTCCTGATAATATTGCAGGTACTTTTTGAAGGCAGGTTATGCTGTCATCTTTCTATATCGGAGGTAATCTCTATTCCTATTATTTTATATATATCATCTATTCATATTTCAACAAGTTTACATGGTCTAAGAGAATTTTTTTCATGTTTTCTGTGGATGGTTTATGAATTTTATGCAGGGGAACTTGCCAACCATATTGCAGATCTCTTCCTGATGATCCCTTACTTGAATGTTGTGAAATTGTGGACGAGTCAAATATTCAAGGTTTGTAGTTAGTTTAAGCCACAGCATGGTGATATACGTTTTTTTTTCTTTTTTTTATAAATAAAAATGAACTGAAAATAAAATTTATGCTCCCCCTCTCAAGTTTTGGTATGACAAAATGATGTATAAATTCATGCAATACCAGTTACAAGAGTAACCAAAAACTTCTACCTTGAGAAAAGACCTTGGTATGAAATAACAACACAATTTCTGTGGTGCAATGGCTATATAATTACACAACTCAAATATTTAATTTCCATGGCCTAATTAACAATGACTGCGTTACAATCTGAAGGTAATTAAGCCTTTCACAACTAGAACTCGAACCTTGACAACTGGACTTGGAATTTTTAAGAACCAACCAATACTCCTCAAAAGCTCCGAGCTGTCCATAGAGACTGGATTAAAATGCCTTGGTATTATGTGTGGCATAACACTGAGTCATTATTACTGGTAGTTGAGTGAAGCTACCCAAAGAAGAGAAGGCTACCATTGAGCCAGTATCGATAAGTAGGCTGACAAGGATGTCAAATTTTGGAAGCATGGTTGAATACTGGAATATTACAGTCCTAAGGAAAGTAATTACGCCTTCCGCTCCTTGACAACTGGAGCTTTTGAGAAGCATTGGCTGGTTCGTAACAGGTTGTTGCTTGAGGAATCAAATGTGAACTTAACAGAGGAAAAGTATTTTTGTCTGCGCTAATAATAGAGATATAAAACTTTCTCCTTGTCATCTAGCCACACTTTTTTTATCATCTGTTCTGACATGTTTAGCATAAGTGGTGAAAAAAATTTAGATTTTTGTGTGCTATCTATAGGAGTTGATTGCACTCAAGTCTTGGAGTTAAGGTTCTGGCTGAATGATTGAGTTTTGGGGAGATGGGAAGCAGGAATCTTTCAAATTGTTTATTTTCTCGCAGCTTTCTGGAGATGTCAAATAGCCAAATCTGATTATTAATATTATATGAACCTTTGTTTGTTCCTGCTGAGATGACTGAACTTTGTTTCATACTCCAGTGTGCCCGTCACATTCTGAGGCAGTGAAGAGCGCTATCACTAAGACTCATGCTGTATGGACCACTTTTATTTATCTTGCGTTGAGTAATATATGTCTTTACTTATTCCATATTTTGACATTTTTCCTCTTGGTCTATAATGCAATAGCAGATGATTAGCTTAACATTACAGTGAATGCTATATGGGGTTTTATTCTATTGCAGGCAGTATCAGATGGCCTCCTGTTGAAACTTCCCTTTACAACCATATTTGAGTATCTTCAGGTTAGCTTAAGTTGGTTGTTAACTGAAAATTTTTAACACAACATGTTCTAGCAGCTGCCTCAAAGCTGCCTGCACTGCTTTACATTATGTTAAGTGGCTGGAAGTTTTGGATATAATAGTTACTCTCTCCTATGCTTGACTAATTGATCTTTGTATTATGAGCAGATGTTGCAGATGATTGCGTTATCAATGAGAAGTTTTGGACCACAAGCCATTCTTTATCTTGCAGCGGCAGTATCTGACTTTTATGTTCCTTGGAAGAGCATGGTAATGGTTAAATATATTGAAATTAGTGTTGTGCTCTTTACTCTGTTTTTAAGGAAGTTGACTATCTATGGTGATAGCTGCGTTCTAGAAAAATACGTGGACTATATGTTTCACTTTTTTTTTTTTGTTGGGTACTATATGCCTCACAGTACTCTCAATTTAGCATTACATCCTATTACAATATTACAAAAAAACCAAAAAAAAGTGAACAAGATGAAGTGCTTTTTGAAGTACCAAAGATAGCCCAGGCATTAGATCCTGTGTCATTTAGTTAAGCAGAGGAAACCTCACCACTAAGTCAAAATTGTTCCAGAGTTTCCAACCACACAGAGGGCATACAGTGATACAAATACTTCTTGCAAAGCCATTTGAATAAAATATTATGTCATGTCTATGCTTCATTTTCTTAAAAAAAAAAAAAAAAAAAAAAAAACATATTTTTGCAGGCAGAGCACAAAATTCAGTCAGGGTCTGGTCCGTTGGACATGCGACTTGTTCAGGTGCCAAAGATGCTCTCAGTGCTGAGGAAAGACTGGGTCTCCATGGCCTTCTGCATATCATTCAAGGTCAGATATGAAGCTTCTGCTTTTTTGTAGTTTTCTGGTCATATCCATAGAAGCTTTTTTTTTCTTGTGTTCTGTCACTGCGCGTGGATGAAAATTTATTGTTTACTTCGATAATTTTGTTGGGGGGGAAGTCATTTAATAGATGTCTGATCTCAATTTTTCTGTTGTCATATTCTCATGTTTGAAAATAGAAAAAGTTGGACAGGTGTAGACAGACTTCAGTTATTTTTCCATTATACCTTGTATCTCAAAGAAAGTGGACCCATATATCGTCCCCTACATGTATGATGCAGTCATATCTAGATACTATAAAATATCATGCTCCTTAACTTTCTCTAATGTCTTATTGTATAATTTGTGTTTCCTGGAAAATTTTGACAGATTAACTCCCCTGCTCGGCTGCCCCACCTTTGAATAATATAATTGGGTATCTGACCCAAAATGACAAATAAAATACAGAAATAACATATCACAGTATTAATCCTTTGACATGCCTGACTGAACAGCTAGAGACAGATTCGAAGATTCTTTTAGAGAAGGCTGATATGGCTCTTAAGAGGTACAATATGCATATGGTTGTAGCGAATGAACTTTCTAACCGCAAAGAAGAGGTTATAGTCGTCACTAGCAATGAAAAGATTTCAGTTCGCCGAAATAAGTCTCTGGGTGTTGATGATGTGGAGAGTTCCCTTATTGAACTAATTGTGGAGAGACATTCATCTTATGTCGAGAATCCTGATCTATAGATTGATATTTGTCCAAGAGATGATTGGTGCAACAAGCAGTTCCCATTCTGTCAAACATTGCCTAGTACTGTATTTTGTGGGCTATGTAACACCAGCTTTCCTTTGCCTTGGTGAACATTTTTCTTAACATATAGTTCGTTTTATTTCTGAGTACTTAGTTTGCTTATCGAGTATAAGATTGTCAAACGTAATTTTCTCTTGAAAGCAATCAAATTACTTGTAAAATATCTATCATACCTTTGAGGGGAGATAAAGAAGTTCTAATTATCTCTGATATTTCAAGGAAAAGTTCCAGTCAATAAAGCTTTAGTTCTCATTTTCTCCTTGGGAAAGATTTGAGGGTCTTAATAAAGTAATCTTGATTCCTATATTTTGAAATAAATCTATAGTTTTGAAGAATTGGTTATTGAATCAGATCCAGAAACAGCGCAGCATTCCATTATGATTGATCAGTCATCCAAAGCTGCTGAGAATTTTTGAAGATTGAGAAATTTCTTTGAAGCATACATACAAGGCAGGGGGAACACATCTGATTTAATTGAATGGCAATTTCTCATTAATTTCTTTATATTTCTGCAACGAAAAAATATATACAGATTATTCTTTTTCTCTCGCTGTAGAATAAAAATATGGATGGATACGACTTCATTGGACGATCCAAAAGGTATTCTATAATACAATGTGAGAAGACAATGAGTAATTCTTTGTCTACCGTATTTCATCGTCATCTGTGTCAAGCTCAAGTCCTTCAGCTGCTAGAAGCCGACTGATGATCTTTTTCTTCTCTTCCTCTGCTTTCCTTCGCATTATGTCCCTTTTCTTCAAGACTAGTGTATGCCGCCGGAGAGTACTGGAGTAATACTCTGCTGTGGCCTTCTTTTCTCTTGCCAAGATTCTCTTCTCTTCATCCGGGTCAACCTGGATTTCCAATACATTATCGCTACGAAATAAGTTAAAGACAAATCCAGGGTTTGTGCTAATTTTAAAAAATGAGATCACAGAAAGGAGTATGATTAAAGCTTTTGAACATAGTGTTTGATTAGTAATGCGGTTCCAACTGATTCTTTTACATCCTGCAAAGCATCAAGGGCAAGGCTTTGCAGCACCCATCAAATTATTAGAATGGAGAACTTCCATTTTTAATGAACTAAACAAATTATTTTAAACAGCTAACTCATATGCTTAAAGAATTATTTCTTTACCTTGGAGCGTGAAAGTCGACGTGCACGAATATTCATCTCACGCTGCTGTTGCTCAGCCCAAGCTGCTATTGCCATGTCACCTCGCTGATCAAAAGCTTTGCGCTTCTTAATTAGCCACTCCATCCATGCTTGAGATGCCTGATGTAACAATGCACAGGAAGAATCCATTACTAAAACAATAAAACAGGAGCCAAGCTATCGGTTGATAAGTAGATTATCATCCAATTCATGATCTACTTCTACTCTACATTTTCCTATATTACATAAAACTATTAGCATATATACATCCCAAAATAATAAGCAAGAAAGTATACAGTAATTAAAATGTGAACTACAAATCTTACTTTCATTGGGTTGACTTGGTTATCCCTATCATATTGTCCCCTCCTCTCTTCATCTATCAGCAACTCATAAGCAGCTTGAATCTTAATAAATCTAGTTTCAGCTGTTTCCCCCTCCTCTAGGATCCCTCTACCATCATAGACTTGAAACAGGAAAAACAACTGGATCAACTTAAAACTCAGTGAATAAAGATAAACTGTTAAGCAATAACCAATAGACCAAAACAAATGGCACAAATATATTGCAAAAGAACATTCCTTCAACCCCATCTAGTACGCAAGGAAAGATAGTAAACCCACTTCTCATATTAGTCTCAAAACCATTGCATGAAAATTAAGGAAGAAAACCCAAGAACAACTAGAGAACACGAATTATTTTTTTCATTAGTATTTGATTATGACCCAATAACTGTCACCTACATATATTATTTCTTCTAAATTTGTCTTTTTAATTGTAATAATAATAGCAATTTACAGAGATATAAAATTGAAAACTCTAAAAAGCATTTCCAATGAAGATAAGGGAGCAAACCATCTGGATGATAAAATTTGGCCAAGCGTCTGTAAGCAATCTTTATCTGGTCGTCATCAGCGTCCTTCTCTAATTCTGTGTTTGAATAACAAAATTCAAAATTTGTCAAAAAAAAACAAAACAAAACAAAATTTAAAATGGAAACAGTGAAAATGTTAAAAATACCAGAATTTCCAAAACCCTAGAGCTTGAAGCTTTTAAATTGTTCCCAATCAAGAAGGATTCAATTACCAAGAGTTTCGTACGGAGACTTGGGGTGGGTCCAATTGGATACCCTAACCATGGTCCTTCTCTGGTTCACTCGGAACCAGGACCCACCACCCCCCTTCAACCTTGCAAAATCGGACGAAGGCGAAAAGCAAGGCTTGTAATTAGGGTTTCGAAACGAAACCCTAGAGCTAGAGCTAGAGCGAGCTTGGTGTCTGCAACATATCAAGGAGCTGAAGACCATGTGGGGCCTACAGATTGTTCTCAGATTGCTCATTTTTTTTCAGTTACTCTCAGTTCAGACCTCCAATCGATTGGAAAGAATTGAAGCCAATCAATTGGAATTTGGAAATCAAAATTAGGGTTTGTTTTGGGGTAACAATTTGGGGCTACCAAGGTTGAAGACGTGAAGGGAGCGAAAAGGTTCTGAATCTGATAATGAACATTTTTGAGAATCTGACTGAATCTGAATATCTTTTTTTTTTTTTTTTTTTTTTTTTTTTTTTTTTTTTTTTTTTTTTTTTTTTTTTTTTTTTTTTTGTNCGGGAAATTTTCGTGGACGGTTTGGCTTGTTGAAGCATGACAGTTACAGCCAAAAGAGAGAAATGAATAAAAAAGGTACAAAATAATATGGTATTTTACAATAATATAGATAATACTTTATTTTCCTTTTTCAGATTAGAAAAAAAAAGAGGAAAAGAATAAAACCATGTTATTCATGTACACAAGAACTTTTTTAAATTAGTCTTCACATTTGACCATAAAGTTGGAGTATAATAATTAATATAAGTGTGTGGGTAACAAATTGTGCATTATGCTTAAAATGAGTAATTTTTCTATTTGTCTCATAAATATTTGTAGTTTAAACCCAGAAGCATGTGCATAAGCCAGTTCTTGCATGATTTTCACTAAGGATTTCAGCTGTAAGCTGAAAAACAGAACTGTCTATCTGATATCAGCTTAACTAAATCTGCTAATCTAATGTGCAAAATCATCAGGCATACTGGATTAATTCCAAATAATATAAAACGAGGCTCCAATTGTGGCCATAATCTAGTAACTTTAGAAATATAGCAACTAATACAACAACAACAATTTGCATTCCATCCCCTCAACAAACCCTAAAAATGCTGGCATGCATGACAATAATTGTCTCAAACAAATTTACACATGGAGTACTGGAAATGCATCTTGCATTTCAAATCAACCTACCCAACAAAATACTATGCTACAGGCATTGGAGACATAAGCTGCATATTTATTATTTACACCTTCTAAAACATGAGAAGTTTATTGGAAAAGAATATATAAATATGGAGATTAGGCTGCAGCTGACTATGCTGGTTCACAAGGACGAGCAGTCCAAAGAGAACTGAGGGCACGTAGACGGTGAAAGTACTCCCCCAATGCAAGCAAGCCTCGAGCTGCTTGGTGAGTTGTTAGGATTCTTGACATTTGCTGCAGAGTTTGCTGCCGAAGGTGATCTGCCTGTCTTGGAGAAGAGCAACACAGTTCAATGAACAAGGAGTCTTAGGAAAAGGGCAGTTGATATGAATCATATATACATGTTTATCACTCTAGATGTCATATCTATGTACATGCTTCTCATATAGTACATGTTTATCACTCTAGGTGGGATAGGCATTTCTTGCTTCATGCTTATTAGCAATCCTTGCCCTTTGAAGTTAGAATTCTTCAATAGGTTCATGAAGTTACATAGAAGAATTATAATCAAATCCCTCAATGGCAATATCATCAAGAAAGCCAATTAATATTGAATTTACGGAATTTTCACTAACTAAAACACTACAAGATGGCCATCTGATACATTACCTGGCTCACAAAGCTCTCCAGTGCTTCGAACTTCTCCAGTGCAGCAGCCATCTGAGATCCATAACTTTCTCCAATCAATATTTGATCAGCTGATATGACCTGGGCCAATGTCTGCTGCAGTTTATCCATTCCCTGTGAGAGAGCATCTTCAGCTTGCTGAGAAGATAGCCGCAGGTTACAGAAATGCAGAAGTTGCTGATCAGTCAATGGCTCAATTTGTTTCACCAGAATCTGTATGAATGAAATAAGCAGTATGTCACACATATAGCTCATCAGAAATAATGATGATAAAAATCAAGTCATTGTAGATTCATGCATAACTGCTAAGGTTAGTATATCATAGAAAAGCTATGCATCTCGGAAGTACTCAACCATATCTCCAGGTGGAGAAGGAAATCCAGCATATTACAAGTGAAACTGATCTTAAACGTAGACAGATGCATCATAATATAGATATACATATATGCATATAGAGAGAGAGAGAGAGAGAGAGAGAGAGAGAGAGAGAGAGAGAGAATTAGTATTATCAGTGACCAAACAATAATGAGTCCTCAAATGCCAAGTAGAACTAAATTAAGCATTACATTTAGAAGCTCTGATGGGCGAAATCCTCCAATCCAATGAAAATAGCGTTCTACTGAACTTCTCCATATGCCAGACAATAAGTAAAAGATATCAGCTTTTGCAGCATCTGCCTTCATACGGAAAAGATTAGAATAGTGGTTCAAGCCACTTTCTACAAGTATTCGAAGTTCTACATCAGTGACAGTGGCATGATCTTGCAATGCATTTCTCAGTTCAAAATTCTGTCTATGTTGTTCTTCAACCCAGTGTCCATATTCCATCTCAAATGTAGTGATCCCTGCAAGATTCATAACTGGAGTATCACTTCTATTGAAACTATAAACACAATTTTCTACGAAAACCACTTAAATATCTAAAAACTAGTAGGTAATTAGATCATTAAAGAAAATATTTTTTGAGAAGGATGTTTACAACAGAGATTAAAGAGTTCAGAACTTCAAAGCTATAACTCGATATATTTGTCAATAAGGATAGAACAATTATATATAGGATACTGGAATACAAAACTTCTCTCGTGAAAGGGTCCTATTAGCTAAGAAACTAGGATGCCTCTTAATATTTGTCATTTTTTCAGATCCACCTGCATAGATACTTTCAAAAACAAAATTCCACAAAGACAGCAGAGCATTTGCTACACTAGTGTTATTTCTGCCATCAACTTATATATTCTTTTGCAGGGTTTTTTTGTGAAGGAAGATATAAAACATGGAACATTAAAGTTAGTAAGCCGTAAGCCTTAATTCCTGGTCAAGGAAAAGCTTGATAAGAGAACATGATTATTCACAAGCTAAAGTCCATTGCAAATGTGTTAGAATATAGATAGGTTGAAATGAAGTTCAACAGTTAATATTGGGATATCAATAGTCTTAAGATAATAACATAATATATAACGGTGACTGCAAAAACTTAGAATCACAAACCTGAGTTCACAGTTCCATTGTATCCCATATGACTAGTACCTAATGAACTGCCTACATACGCACCCTGCAATCAGGCAGGTCACAGGTTATCCAATGAATACTATATTCCAATGTTGATAAAAAATTAAATACATCTGGTAATATGAACAAAGACAAAATAAAGGTAATCTTCAACTCACCTTTCTAGCTCTGTCAAGTTCCTGCTCCAATTGTGCCAGCTTTAAACGGCTTGTTTCTAGTTGTTGAACATAAGCCTATGCAGTACAAAATAAAATTATTCAATTAACTTGACATGTCCTGGCCATGCAATACATCATTGAAGCCTTGTAGGGGATTCATATTCACCTTTTTTCGCATACGACTTTTGCGAGCAGCTTCACGATTTTGCTCTAAGCGTCTCTGTACCTGTATAGATATTTGCACTTAGAGAACCAATTTATAAGGAATAAAAAAAGAAAAAGAAAAAAAGAAGCCTGATTATATCAGATCTTTTATTCTCAGCATGACCAGGGTGTCTGAAGAAGCACCTTATGGGGGGCTGTAGTCAAAGAAAGTACCTTATGAATACAAGAAGACAAATATATAACTCTAAAGAACTCAACTAGAATAGGAGATCCACAAAGCTAGACAATGAAGGCAATTAGGAGGTATATTTTTTTTTTCCTCTATGTAATTTTTCAGCATCAGTGCAAACAAACAAATTCTCTTTCAAGTTGGTGATAGTATGATTTAATTTATAATTAATGAGATGCAAATAAGTAAAAAGACCAAGACATAGATATATGTTGCCATGCTAAGACCATGCTCAACAATACAAGAAAGTAAAAAGGGGTGGGGTGGGGGAGCACATTCATCACCTTATCAGTAGATCTGTTTACTTCTTGATCATTTCCAGAAGGTCCCATGGATTCATGAGAAACAAATCCCACCTAGAGGAGTAGAAGGAGAAAATTAATTGAAGTTCGTAACCAAAATAAAAGTGCCTTGAACATTGAGACCAAGCTTCATGCATCTTCACCTTGTTTTCTAGCCCACCATCCACATCTCCAAGTATGGAAGCACCTGTATTTGAGCTATTATCACCCCTGAAGGTTTCTTTCCACACACCAACCTGCCGGAATGGCTCATATATGCCCATTTGTCTTGCGGTGGCAAATTGAGTTGATGTATAGCTCATACTCTATCAGAGAAATTGAATAAATAAATGAACAAACAAATAAATAAGTAAATAAAGAGCATTCATAATCACTCTGTTGCAAAATCATAACTGAATACTTTGCTCCAAGAGAAAGACCAATAAATATGACAACAAATATAATTCTAATGGGACTAGAAAATGACCCTCACAGTGAGAAACTGAGAACAACATAAAGCTAAGGAGCAAGATTGGAAAAAATTATAACTTGTAATGGTTCTAAATACAGCATGAGTAAGTTGGAATCATTGGTTTGGATTTGGGAACCTCAAAAAAACCGAAAGGATTCCCATGTTGGATGTCCTAAGCCTTGTACACAAAGCAGGAGAAAAAATGTCAAAAGCAAAGAAAGAAGCATGGTACTAAAGCTTGCCTAAACATAAAAACTTCCACTTTAAATAACCAAAAGAAGTGGATAAAGCTCAGCAAAAAGTTGGGGGAACTGATAGTAATCTGCAGTTATATTATATTACACATACACTTATTAAACTATGTTATATAAATCCACACACATACACACCCACATCCAAAAATACATAGATATACACATATATTACATTGGGAGTATAAGAAAAAAAGAAAAGATTCACAGACTGACATTACTTACCTCTTGTAACATGCTTTCCAGGACTGCAGGCAACAAAAAAGACTATCTCACCAACAGGGCATAACTTGAAATTTCAAGGTTCACTGAGTCATTCATCAACCCAACCCAAGTAACAAGCAAAGACCTTTGAGGCTTCAAACTTAGAAATACTTTCATCAATGGTGGAAGTGAAAGAAACTAGCCTTCTGGGTAGACTTGTGATGACCCCAAATCCCCAATTTCAACACCACCACGATCATTTGGTGAGACCCAAATTTGTGGGAATCATTGGTCATCCATTTTCTCAGAGGATTTGTAAGCAACTTTGCAAGAACCACAAGCGCGCTCTCTCTCTCTCTCTCTCTTTTAATATTCATTCTTTTCTCAAAGCGCCACAGTAAACCGTTAACGTCGCTACGTCCCCACTAAAGTCGTTTTCAAAATTTTTTTTTCTTTTAAAAAAAAAAAGACAAAAAAGATCATTGAGGCCAGTTGGATTTTGCTGATTGGTTGGTGACTTCTGTGGGCTGTGATGATAGAAAATGTAGGTACGTTAGTGGAGAAGGGTTAGTTTGGTCATTGTGAGAAAAATGTGTCGGAATCTGACACAGGTCCAACATGCGTGTGATCTGGTCTCCTACCAGAAGAAAATGTACCTGCGGGGTTGGGATTCCACCCGCCAAAATGGATGTATTTTTTGGAGATTTTTATTATTTTTTTATCACTAAAAGTCTAAAACTACAAGCCTCAATTATCAACATGCAAAATTTTCTTTTTAATCTGGCAATATAACTATATAAGTTCTATTTGCTCTAAAAAATTTCATGAATAATTAATTATTTTTTTATCGCAATTGTTAAGATTTAAATATAACTGTAACGTAATTCTAGTTATAGAGATTATTTACCTCTGTATTCATTCGGGTCTCTTCATTTTTTTTTATCTCATTTGTATTAAAACAGTACACTTATAATTATTAGATGCACAATTTGGAATATCTGCACATGATGTTTCTTTTTTCTTTTTCTCTAATTGGTGTTATGTTCTTTTTTGGAAGCTTAAATTTCTTATGAATTTATGAATGGCTTCTCAAACCTTTTTTTTCCATAATCATAATTCATAGATAGCATATTGTTAGTTAAATACTTAACCAACATAATTTTAGAGAGCTGCTATTTACATACATTTTTTTTCTTTTTGCACACCCTTATAATTTAATTTGTAAATTTACCTAATTAACACAAATGAAAAAAGATATTAAAGGACAACTCTTACACACCTATCAATTTAGAAAAAAAAAAAAAAAAAAAGACAGGGACAAAAATTTTTGTTTTTTATGTGTTTATGTTAGAAAAATACATAANCCCTCCCTGCACCACCCTTCTCCCTCTCTTTCTCTCTCTTCCCTCACAACACCACCTCCCTGTCACAGGCCATTCAGAAACTGGTCTGCCGAAACGGTTAGCTTTGTTCGGCAAACAGCCACCGAACAACCAGGAAAGGTTCGACGGATGACTGCTGAACTGAAACTAACCGTTTCGACTGATCAGTGTCGAATGGCCTGTGACGAGGAGGTGGTTATGTGGGGGAAGAGAAAGAAAGAGAAAGGGAGGAAGGTGGTGTGGGGAAGGTGTGGGAGGGAAGGAGGTGGTCGGGTGAGGGGGAGATGGCTGGGTGGGTCGGGTGAAACAAGGGGAGGGAGGGAGGTGGTGCTACATGCGGGGAGGAGAGAGAGGGATTGAGAAGGGTGGCTGGTGCTGCATGCAGGGAGGAGAGAGAGAGAGAGAGAGNGAGAGAGAGAAGAGAGAGAGAGAGAGAGAGAGAGAGAGATAGATAGAGAGAGAGAGGGGGAGAATGGTGGTGTTGTTGCATGCATAGAGGAGAGAGAGGGAGGGGGTGGTCCGATGACAGGGGATTGGGTGTTTTTATTTTTTTGGCTGAGGTTGTCCGGAGAGGATAGAGGAGGGAGGTGGTCCGGTGATGGGGGATTGGGTGTTTTTATTTTTTTGGTATAAGGTTGTCCGGAGAGGAAAGGGGAAGGAGCTGGGTGGGTTGGTGAAAGGGTGTTTTTTTTTTTTTTTTCTGAGTTGATAGGGGTGTGGGGTGATGAGTTGTGGAGTAAATTTTGTGAAAATAGATAAAATAGGATGTATTTGAGAAAATTTAATTGTGAGAGAAGTGTGAGGGTGTGAAATGAGAAAAAGTGTGAAAATTGTGTGCAAATAGCAGCTCTCTAATTTTAAAGATGGTCGAAAACTTTTTTCGACAATAAATGTCCCTTTTCAATCTAAAACATGAAAATAACTATTCATGATTAGAGGTGTCAAACGGCCCGGCCCGACTCAATCCGTTTAAGTTAAGTCCATCATGTTTTTGTGTCATGCTTAGACTAGCCCATATAGTTAAGACATAGCCCCGGCATAACCCGCGGGCTATTCATGCTCGTGTCATGCCTTAAATGGATCGGCCCACATATCTTTTTTTCTTTTTATTTTTTAGAGTGATAAAAATAATCTCATGATATTTTTTTTTGTTTATAATTAAATATTAACATTATTTTTCATGAAAATTGAATATTTTTGTTGAAAAATTCTCTAAAAATGGAAAAAACAATATTAAAGAAGTTGTGGCTAATTCGGGCCCATTTCGTGCCGTGCTTAATCCGTGTCATGCTTGTGCCGTGTCCAATGGGGTAAAACTTTGGCTCAACCCGACCCATTTAATCGTGTCATACCTATTTTAATCGTACCGTGTTATATCGTGTTTGGGCTGGTCCGACTCATTTGACACCTTTATTTATGATGCATGAAAAAGTAGATAAAATGAAGAAAAGTAATACTTTCCCATCAACTAGGAGGTGATTAAAGGACTCTACCCCGATGAAAACCTTTTTACAAAGGGAATTAGCTTAAGGACACATTCAAATGGATAAAAAAAAAAGTCCACATTTAAATGGAAATTGCATTTCATGAGTTGAGCTTTCATTTAACATGTCAAAATAGAAAGTTTTATAATGGTAAGATGTTAAGATCTATTATTTAATTTGAAGACGATATGCTTTTTTCCAAAAATAATATGCAAATTAAGTTGAAAATTTTCATGGGAAAATATGGTAGTTGATTTCATTTGATATCCTTTCAAAAAATGAGACAAATGGATAACATAAACCTTTATTCATATGGCAAAAATGGCAGAATTATATTGTGCGTTTGGTTAAAATTTAAACCGCTTAAGTATTTGAACAAGCACTTTAATTTGAAACCTCAATCAATTGTATTAACGAACTATTAGTCTAATAATATTCTTTTTCGCTTATATTGAAAAATATCTCAATTTCGAATAATCCTTTCCGAATAAACTGAAAAAGAAAACAAGAAATTCAAATCTAACTATTATTATTGGAGCATGATAAATATCGTACATGTTGCCATATTAGCTGGCAATAACATATTTTAATTTTCTTTGAGTTTTGGTAGCACAATGTGCACTGTGTACCAACCCATGTCAGACGAAGAAATGCTGCGTCAACTTTGCATAGCCGGTACAGTGGAAAGTAGGAAAAAACAAACAAAAACTAGAAAAAGAAAAAGATTAAAAGATAAATATATGTAAATATATTGCCAAGTGGCCATATATAAGATGATGCTTGGCCATTTGGTATATAAGTTCTTCTGTACATGATCACCAATTATTTGGCTATGGTTTAAAATATTTGGTTACCAGTTTACCACAATTAATTAATCAATTAAAAATTTGATAACTTTAGTTAGATAGGATTCTCTTTAGTATATTTTCTATGTTGTTTACTTGTGTTATAGTTAAAATACATTTTAGGTAAATAATTGGAGTTAGCCCAAATAATGAGGGAGTGTTTAATAATATTTTAGTTTAAGGATTCAACTCACTTCAATGTAACAAAAATAAATGAATTTTAGGATTTAAACATCGGAGTATGAAACTTATGAGTTTAATTCATACTTGTGATTTGAGAGTAAGTTTATATATATAAAGTCTTACGGAAATAACTTACATATCCCTCATGGGATACCACTTGATAATCTGGTATCCCCCCTCTTTCTCTCTCTCTGATACCACATGTCTCTATCGCAGGGACATATAAGTTCTTCTCAAAGTCTTACTTAAAAAGACATTATATCCAATGAAAAAGTGAATCATTGATGTTTTCTCGTTTCCTAAAAACATTCAAAATATAGAGATCGTCTCTGGTGTAAATTTGTATGTCATATGAACAAATCAAATATAGAAATCCAATGGTCCATAAATCTAAATCCTAATATGAAAAAATGAACACCTCATATTCAATGATTAGAAAATGAGTTGTATAATATACAAAGAAGATTTTACGGGTTCACTTTTTCATCATACTATCTTATACTTTTAACTATTGAGTGTTAACCCGTTCATTTTTTCACTAATAGAATATAAATTCTCCACCATCAGATGTATTTTGTATGACATACAAACCTTGTACTATAGACGAACTCAAAATGCCATCATAGATACTATAACAAACTAAGTAATTAAAAAAAGATCAGATTGGTAAGCCGCCCTAGTCCTTAACAGCACGCATGTGTTTGGTGCATATAGAATTAATTTCCAAAATGAAAAGACACCCATTTGTATGATGCATCATCCATATAAGGTCATAATTTGAATAAAATTAATAGAGCTCCTGATCGATCAGTCTCACTTTTTCTTTTATATTTATAATGCTTCAGGATGGGACTTTGTTTTGATTTCATGAGCTAATTAATGGCATCTGCTTCCCCAACTCCCATCACTTATGAAAATCTAAAGTGATTTTCTAGTGCTTATACAGTTATACCGAACGCATCTCCAGCATTAGATAACTTTAACAAAATGATTTACTATAAAGGCATTTTGTTTGGACTTCCCCACCTTCCTTTGTTCTTTTTTCACTTTAAATTTTCCTTTTCTTCTTTTCTTAATCAATAATATCAAAAAATCTCTCGAATTTTTAGCCACCAATTATGTAGCGGTACTAATTTGTCATGAGTAACTTAAGAATTGAGCTGTTAAGATGACATTCCCCTTTCTCTCCACCATTCGAGCTTAATTTATGTGAAATTCAACTTATATAATTTAAATTTAGGATCTCTGCTCTAATACCATGATAAAGTTTATTGGGTGTTAATTATCTTAAAAGTTTAAGTTATTAAGATGTTGATTTGGTGTTTCTAGTATTTCTCTTTCTATAAAAATGGTTTTCGTAGATGACAAGAAAATTTTTACGACATATTTTATTATTGGCCGACAAAATTTTATGATAAATCCAGAATACGTGCAAATAACCTAAATTATCAAAAAAAGATGAGAATCTGAAATTCATGGGCCTGCTTCAATAGCATATGCAAGTCATTGTTGAGGTTAAAGCATTAATTAGAAATTGTGACTTTCATATATATAAATAAGTATCTTTCTTCATTCCTTTTATCAACATGTATGATGTATTTGCAAAAGATCAGAGGCACAAAGTACACGCAAAGTGCAGCCGAATAATATTTGGCCTAACTCACTGGCTTAGTGGATTAGTCCTAAGATGATGAGATTCTATAAGTCCCATGTTATGTGAACTACTTAATTTACAACAAGAATCATTAAAAAATCATCAAAAGTAGGAAAAGCGCGCATTCAGAGAAGACCAACCATTTGGGTCTCGTCTCAATATATCCCTCCCTCCAATATCACCATTAATTGGCTTAGAGATATATATATATATTCTCCATTAGCATGCATGCTAGTGATTAATTGATGGAAGAAAACATTGCAATTAATTGATTTTTTTTTTGTTTTTTTGTTTTTGCTCTGAGCAATTAATTGATAATGAATCGCTGTGATTAATCCCAACTTTCCCACCAGAAATATTAAAAAAACAAAAGAAAAAGAAAAAAAAAAAAGCAACCCTCTTTTTGATTGCTTGCTTGCTTGTCATGGCATACTTGAACACGCAGAGACCCTTTGACGTCATTCACTTAATCTATAAGGAGTGGTTCACTGTTTACAGGCTGCAATTATTAATTTGTCCCTTCACACTTTAATCCCCACTCAGCCTTAATTATTTTTCAGCTTTATGTATGTAGAACTGTAGAAGTATTTTGTTGGGGTTACGAGCATAAATGCATGTTATGGGTGAGAATGAGATCAATTTTTTATGATATTTTCTTAGATAGAATTAATCTCACGAGTCTATTGAAATTGCCCAAATTTTATAAAGTTGAGTGGTTAAGTTGGAGATAATATTAGTGTTAGTGCAAAATAAGTAGTGAGCCGTAGTATTAGAGAAAGTAGTTAGATTAGAGGCATAAATGTGATTCCATGTCGAATAAGTAAAAAGTTACATATTGACATTGTACATAAAGAAGGAAATCACACATTTGATGTTAAGGCTTTTGGTAAAATCACACATCTGGATAGTGTTTGAATGATTAAATGAAAGAAATATCAGCATGTGTGATATATGTGTGTGAACACTCATAAAAATGTGTAATCACATACTTATTTATCAACTTTTTGCGCAATCAACATATTTATTTCTTAATAAAACTGGTTAATAGGTTATGAAAATCTAAAACAATCTATATTCAAACCCCAAGAATAACTGGCAGCAAGGGTTTTGGTTCAAGTACTATGATATAAGTGCTGGTGCTTGACACAACTATTTAGGAATATAGAGGCATATGGTAAGCAAGTTGATCTTCAACACGTACTAACCATGTTTGGTTGATTCTGTTGACCCTTTGCTCTGTCCTTGTGTTGAATATATTATGCTAATTTTGGGGGTGTAAGAGGACGGCCTTTATGAGCCACTGGTGGCGGCTGCGACCTAACTCAAGTGGGCAATACAACTTGGATTTCCTAGCCTAGTGAGGGTAACAAAATTGGAGCTGAGGATTTCTTGTGCCATTTTGCCTCAGAACTTGGAAACATTCTGCATAATATGGCAGAGGATTGTTTTTGTAGTTGAATAATGAGATTGCATAGAATTGATATAATTTATTCCTTATTATAGGATTGTATAGGATTAACTTATGTAATTGACTTGAACCATTGCAGCAATACTGTTTTATGTCAATTCAATTATTGACACCGAATCAATAAAGCTTTGAATTGACATTGACCCTTAATCATCGCACATGCTCTAAGTAAGCAAGCGACCTATCCTTAGTGAAAGAAAAAAGTAAGCAAGATACTTTTCTTTCTTCTTAGTTCTTTCTCAAAACACACTCTATTAGTCACATGCTACACGTAAAAAGGCAAATAAATTCAAAGAAAGAAGCATATATAGGTGTAACTCAACCTTGCACCGTGCAAACTGCAAACCACCAAAGAAATGATCAATGAGGATTAAGGTTTCGAACCCGAGACTTTATGCAAACAAAGCTCTCAACTCTAATATTATATTAGATAACCGACTCCAAAACTTAGCCACTTAAGAAATAAATCAATAATGCATGTTAAGCTTGGAGAGCAAACGAGCAATCCTAGCCTCATAGGCTCAAAAGGGACAAATCAGGAAAAGTACTTTCTTTTAAAGTTTGCGACAATCCCTCGTCGAATTATCACCCTCAAAAACCCATTGTATTTCGGTATTTCCCATAGATAAGGAGTACCCTTTTATCACTTGGCCGGTTGGCCCTTTATCCGTTGTTTGTTTTAACTTTTGTTGTGATTCAACCTAAACAACAAAAACAGAAAAAAAACAAAAAGCCAGCAAAATTTGAGTGGTGAGAAGGACAAGACCACATTGGCAAAAGGAAGGGGTACTGTTCTTAGACTGATCCATGCTTTTCATATTACTTCTGTATTGCTTTGATTTGGGCTGAGCCCATTCACATAAATATGAAAACCCAATTCATTAATGGGTTGATTTGGGTGATGGATTGCAATTCTCAAGAAAACCCAAATGAAGCCCATCTTTTCATCATGGGCCTTCTATGTACAAACTATTAAGTCCACTCAGCAGTACTGCAAGGTGCTTTGGTATTAACTGAAACAACGGTCATCTGTACCTTTGAACAGAGCTGAAAGTAAACAATAAGAGGAAATAAACTAAAAATCCAGAGAGAGAGATGGGATGGAATTGGGTCTCTATTCCATAAAAGTAGCATGAAAATCTGGTTTGGCTGTTGAGATGAGAACTCTCTCTCTTTCTCTCTATCTCTCTCTCACTGAAAATAGGATCCTCTTCAACAAATCAGCTTCAGCCAGATCATTTCTGGCGGCTCAGATTTCGCTCCTCAAACTTCATTACTACTCATCACTCTTTACCCACCATTCCATGCTTCACATTACAAAATATGCGACTCTTTCTTACTAGCTCTTCAACATGGTTTGATTACAATTTCTGATACACATAAAATAGACCATTTCTCTCTTGTGGGTTGAGCTACAAACAATTGACTGACTAATGTCGGATGATCATGCTGCTTCTTGGTACATTTTCTTGCCCTGATAGCTTTCAGTGTAAACACATTCTTGGGATCAATCTTTTTCCTTAAAAATTTAGTTTCCAACAATTTCACACCAAATTTAGTGTTGTTTGGGGGTATGGATGAAAGAACTTTGGTGTCTGGAAATGGAGGTGATCATCAGGGAACACAGTCGCAGTTTCCTCCTTTGGCTAGCCAAGGGTCTTACAATCTCACTTTGGATGAGGTCCAGAGCCAATTGGGCAACATAAGCAAGCCTTTGGATACAATTCATTTGGATGAGTTTCTCAAAAATGTGATTTCAGTTGAAGAAGGGCAGCTACTGCAAAACCCTTCTTCTTCCTCCTCATTGCCCACTTCATTTTTTCTTGGGAATTTCAACCTGAATGGAAGCACCACACTGAGTAAGAAAACTGTTGATGAGGTATGGAAGGAGATTGTCCATGAACATGTCAATTCGGAGGCAGCCAACAAATCGTTGCATCAACGATTGATTGGAGAAACAACAACAACAACAACACCTCATGAACATTTTCTAGTTCGTGCTGGTGTGATAAATGCTCATCCAATTATGACACTTGATCAGCAGGCTGCAGAAAATTGGTTTCAGTTTCAAGTGGCTGCTGTGCAGCAGCAGATGACAATGCTGGACTCAAATTTGAAGGTTTGTGAGTCATCAGTGTATGAGAGCTCTGTGGTGAACCTGGAGTACTCTGCAGAGAGTAGTCATCAAGTGGGAATGTCAATGCCAATTCCAGCAATATCTGCAGCATCATCTTCAGAGTCTCAGGCAGCCGCTGCTGAGAGGAAGCGCAGTTACTCCGATGAAATGAAGGAGAAGACTGTTGAGAGGAGGCAGAAGAGGATGATCAAGAATCGTGAGTCGGCTGCAAGGTCAAGGGCAAGGAAGCAGGTCATATTGCAAAGCTTAAACAAGATTTGTGATGTAGTTAGAGACTTAGAGTTATCAATTATCTATATATATATATATATAATTATATGAACTTGCAACTTATAAGTGTCCCTTTGTTTGATGGTTTTAGGCTTATACCAATCAGTTGGAGGCTGAAGTAAAGCAGTTGCAGAATCTGAATAACTGGCTCAAAAAGCAGAAGGTACCAACCACACATTTTAAACCAAACCAAACAATATTTTATTTACTTTTTTTTTTTTTTTAACGGTGGATGTTAGCTTAATTAATATGCATTGTTGGCTTATTCTTGAAGAACATAAGCTTTTGGGGTCTAATAGTTGTCTAAAATGGAATAAGAACTCCAATTCTAAGACCCCAGACACTTATCACTTATCATGTTAGCTAGCCGAGTGGAGCTGCACCTAAATTGTCTTTGTTTGTATATATCTACCTTTCCACGTGCCGTAGGACTACATATGAGAGGGAGTGTTAGCTTAATATACATGGTTGACTCATTTCTAAAAAGTTTTAAGTTTTTGGAATCCAATGATTATTGAACATTGATGTTTCTAGTTGTACTACCACATCTGAAAATGTAAAAGGTTTTCAATTTTCTCCATCTTATCATCTTTTATTAGTAATTGTTCTCCATCTTATCATCACCTGGAAAGTACATTATTAGGGTCATCAGCTAACTGTTTGCTTCAATCAGCTTCAATCAGCTAACTGTTTGCTTGCATTATGTCATTGTGACATATACATTATTAGGCTCTTCATTCTTCCCACATCAAGAACAACTATCAGTTTTTGGTCACTATCTCTATGTGAATAAAACCAAATTTACATAGCACAAAACAGTTAATATCTAGCTCAAAACAAATGAAGCAATAAATATTAGAATAGAGTTTTGCATTACTGCTTGTTGATCATGTTTTTTGTTGCAGGAGGTGGAGACAATCTTATCTGCAAATCCTAGTTCCATGCCTAAATACCAACTTAGGCGCACCAGTTCTACTTCCTTCTAGCATCTGTTTATAGGGAAATTAAGGGCATCCTTACTTGAACGGGGACTGCTATATATATATATATATCATGCTCTTCCTTCCATTATGATTCAGCTTCCTCAGTTCTGTTGCTTATGAATTCATTCATTTTTCTTTTCATTTTGTGAGAATTTGGTATTTTTCCATAACAAGGAACACTTTCTTTCTTTTTTTTTTTTTCTTTTTTTTATGTTAAAAGTAATATGATGGATTACACAATGGTGTATAGATATACCCAAGTAGAAGAAATCTGTGCAGAAACAAATCTTATTATAAACAAAAGAGAATGAATAAATAAATAAATTCAGCATTCAAACTCAGATGTATCATTTCCTAGTATGAGCTATAGAGTCTTTAGTAGTACCCACTACCATATGAAAATGGGCTATTTCCCTAAACATGGCCGGTCCTATTGGGTTCTCACTTCTCACTTAGGCTTGGCTTAAGCCCAATTTCAATCTCTGGGCTTGAACCTTGTTTATTGAGTTTTTCAGTTCTTGACTCTATTTCTCATAAAGGGCTTATTAGCACTAATACCGCTATAAAGATATATGTATGATCTCACTTTGCCCCTTAAATTGTATTATTTTGTTGTTACAATAAGCTTTATTCTTTCAATTCTGTCAATTTCTAGGCTCGATAAAAATTAGGCTTATTTGCATAAATGTCTTCTGAAAGTAACTTTTATTTTTCAATTTGGCCCCTAAAATTTACAAATCCTTTCAGTAAGTCATATTCTGTTAAGTAAAATTCCAGAATACTCATCCACGTAAGTATCACGTCAGATTTTTTAACAGATTTATTGATGGACTTGACGAAATATGAGGTTTGTAGATTTTGAAGATAAAATAAGTAGATTAAAGTTTAAAAAGACAAAGTGAGAATAAAATATAATTTTAAGATGTGCAAAATAAGCCTAAAAATTATACTTTCACGGGTCAAAATAAGGTTCTATACTTCTATATACACTAGATATTTGATCACTACATCTAACACCAAACTTTTTTATTAAATTGCGACTATGCCAATGAGAAGGTGGCGGCCGCTTACCATAATAAATAGTTGCAATGTACTATAACTATAAGTCTATATCTAAAGAAAAGTCTCTCATTTAAAACATTTTTTTATTTTAATTTTGGAAGTTTCCGATTTTACCCCTAAGTGCAGTGAACAAAAAATGAAAAATAAACCAACCAAATATGGTTGACTTTTTATTTATTTTTTATCACTACTCTAAGGTAAAAATGAACATTTTGTTTTTCAAGTATTGGGTGTAACGATCAAATTTTATTGTGTAAGCAACTCTCTTCCAAAAAATGGCTGGCAATTGCATAGAGTTGGGTTGGCTTAAGCTTTTCTTGCGCCTGTACCAATAATTTTCTCTGGTCCATTTGGGATATTCTTGAGTAAACCCCAAAATATTGCAAATTTGGGTATTACACACTATCACAGTCTAACCTTTCCTTCTTTCTAATGTCATTCTCTTAGCAAAAGAGAAAAAAAAAAAAATCCCTTTGCATTTAAAGAAAAGAATATCCTTCAAAAAGAAAAAAAAAAACTAGTCAATATATGGAACATGACCTTTTTTCAATTGTGAAATAAAGTTATTAAATAAATACAGAATGTGAAAAAGCGTTCGAATGCTCGATGCTCTTTCACATTCTAAATAAAAACAGAATGTGAGAGAGCATTACATTTCTCAACTATTCCACACTACAGAAGATGACTATGGAATATATAGAGATTTGAGTAGAGTAATTGGGCCAAGCTGAAGGTTTTTTTTTTTTGGCCAGGAGGGCCAAGCTGAAGGGTTAATCCAAGCAAGCCCCCTTAAGTTATTTTTTTTGGGTAAATTATAAAAAGAGGCATATCCGCATATATATGAGTATTACTTTTATATGGGTGGATTTAATATAATGAATTCAATCCAACATAATTATACATTTTTTTGCCACGATTGCTCAAAATTATAGGTGGTTGAAGATTGAAGAAGGAATCCAATCATCCATGCACTTAGTCAAAATGTGTTTGGAACAAATACCTGTGGAATTGGAACACTTTCCAACTGCAGAGTACAGATGCTGAGAGATTGTGATATTCTTCTTTTTCATTTCTTTTGCTTTTTCCGGTGCAAAGTAGGTTTGAGTATTGAAGAAGCAGCAATTTCTTTTCTCAAGGGGAAAAGAACTTCATAAAACGACAACGTACAATAATTTTCACTTGCTACTTTGCTAGTAGTAAGTAAATGACAACAAATAAATTGCACAAGGATAATTCACAGGCTTTATGCTGCACTATCACAAAAAGTGAAAAAATAAGCTGATTGGCCCCTCCAACTAATATAACGACAGATGTGTCATAAATATAAAATGTACTGCCCCAGGACCACTGTGATTAACTTAATAGTCTAGGCTACTAGGATTAATCAAATAATTTCTTTTAATTGGGAAAAGAGAGAGTCAAACTTGAATCAATGAATCTGTTCAATATTATAGAGAATTGAGGATTAAACCAAGAATTAATTGGTAATTAAATAGTAAAAACCCAACTGGCAAGTGGCAACAACCAAGTAGCTCTAAATCAATGGATTAAAATAGTAAATAAATTGCAACTCAAAACCTGTTATATATATGGAAAAAAGGATTAATAAAACAAAAAGGACTTGCTGGTAATTTGAGTCCTGAGTCCTGACCACTCTCGGGCAGCCGCAGCATGGTACTGTATCACTGACCATGCTGCCCCATTGGGCACTGGCCCTACTACATTGATTTCCAACTTCTCAACACGCACAGAAAGGTTCTTTCTCTGCATGATCAAAATCCAACGGTCCAGAATGAAAGTGATTCCAACGCAAGCTTAACGACGCTTTAGAAAATTAGAACACACACTCAGCACAGCACAGAAGAGAAGAGAAGAGAAGCTTCACAAATTCAGATCTCCAAGCAAAAGTCTCACTACCTCTCTAAGCTCTCTCTCTGCTCACCTCCTACCTTCAGCTTTCAGGTACTCACTTTTGTTCCACCTCCATTCCTTTTCTTCCTAGTTTTCTCGGACGTTTTAACTTGTTGATTTATTTTATTTATTTGTTTTTTAATTTGTATGTATCATGTATCATGTATCATGTATGTACTACTTTATTTACTGCGAGATCTAACGGTTGGGCCAAAGAGAGGGAACAGATCTAACGGTCCTCTGGGTTTGTTTGTTGTCTTGTCTACTTGACAGGGTTACGGTTGCGAGTCCGTACAAATGGAGACCAAAAGGAGAAGTTGTGGTGCTGTTCAACTTGAGGTTACGGTTGGCCAGGGCTCGTTGCTAACGTGCGCTTGGGATGCTCTTGCTACTCTGCTTACCACAGCAGCTCTGCTCTCTTTGGCTCAAGTCAGTTCAGATAATTTTTTTATTACAAAATATAATTACCTAAGCTCCAAGAAAATGATACTGTGAAAAAAATATTTTCTTTGTTTTCTTTTTCTTCGTGAAATTTATTTTATCAGTGTCCGGGATTTTATTTATTATTTATTATTGCAAGGTAAAATAATAATAATAATAATAGAATATTCGATGTCGTTTTGTTTGTTAGGGCAGTTAACGACCCAACGGTTTTCAATGTCGTTTTGTTGTCCTGGAAGTTACAACTTTTATTAACTTGTATGGGTATTTTACTACAATTTATAAAAAAAATATATATGAAAGTGGGTGACCTACACCCTTCTTAGAGCCACATGTGACAGATGAAGAAAAAATCATAAAAACACTGGATTTCTGAAAAACAAATATGCTCTTGAAACGAATATGCTGTAGATATAGGGTTATTAGAAAACCAACAATTTTCTACCAAAAAAAATAAGAAAACTAATCATTTTTTTTAATTTAAAAAATTCATTTTTTATACTGTCGACTTGTCGAGATCATGTACTAATTAGCTATTAATATAGTGATATTTTTATCCACAATGATATGATGTAGGAGTCTAAGTTTGAATTATCCCTCTACATTTTTTGTTTTTTATAGAAAGGAAAAAAAAATTGTTAAGATCATGTTATAGACTTATAGTCGATGTAAATTGAGATAAGAGTTCATATTGGTTTTTTAAAATAAAAATTATTTTGATTTTCTAAACTTTTAAAAAAGAAAAAAGGTAGACTATTTTAAAAAAAATTCTGAACTTTTGAAAACCTCAGCATCCATTGCATTCAAGGTCATGCACGTTTTTCCATTTTTGAGTTGCACCTTCATCCTATGGTTTCAGGATCCTATTGTGCACTCAACAACTTGTGGACAGAAAAGTCAAGGAGACAATGCGATTGAACATTCCAACTTCAAAGCAGTTGATGGTGGGGAAGATGGAGATGAAGATAAGAACAATGATGAAGACCACAACGATGGTCGCTATGGAGAAACCGAAGAGGACCTATCTTCTGAAGATGGAGGCAGTGGGAACAATCCTAATGGCAAAAGCAACAATTCCAAAGGTGGGTCCGGAGGAGATGAGGTTGGGGCGGGGGAACACAATGGAGAAGAGGAAGAGGAGGGAGATGGCAACAATCGTGACAATGATGACAACGATGATGGTGGTGATGACGACGAAGAGCAAGACAATGATGAAGACGATGATGAAGGTGAGGACAAGGATGAGGAAGAAGTTGTAGAAGAGGAGGAACCTGAGGATGAAGAAGAGGACGAACCGGAGGATGAAGAAGAGAGCCTTCAGCCCCCGAAGAAGAGGAAGAAGTGAAAGAAGCTTTTTTTCTCATCATGCCAACTATGCAATGACGCTGTTTTAACTTTGTACCCTATTAAAGGGGAAAGCTTCTGTGCCAGAACAGTTTAGGCTAATTTTGTTGTATTTCGTAGACATCTTATGGTCTAATTAAATAACACAAAAAACAAGAAAAAAAGAAAAAAATGCAACAAAACAATCTCATCTGAAATTTCAAATGCAAGTCAAGAAATGTAAAAAAGAAATTATAAGAATAAATCACCAATGGTGGTTGCACTGCATTTTGCAAGTGAAAATGTGAAAAAATAAATAAATAAATAAATAAAAGAAGTTAGGTGATTTATTCCACATTTGATTAATATTGCTTTTGTTTCTTTGAACTTAATTAAATAAAAATAATAAGATACACAATAATTGAGTTCGAATAAAAAAAAACAAAAGCAATATTAATCAATTAACTACAAATTAAAACTCATACCATCCATAATCATAAAAATCAACTATTCAAATGATGTTGCAGGGTTTGAGTTAGGTGACATTTAATTTTAAATGTAATATTCACGAGAAGACTAAAATAGATCGAGGAGAAAAAATATATATTTACAAGTGACACACATGGTCAACACATTGGTATTTTACAAATTCTATTGTTTTTTTTTTTTTCAAAGCCCCTCTAAACCCTTAAATGTTCCGCTTCTAGTTACATAGTCCTGCATGGTCCATGCGGTCTTACTTTTTGAATAAGTGCCTACTTCACCGTACCTGTCCAGTAGAAAACAAAAGAGAAAAACATTTTCAAATGTTCAAGGAGGCGCAAGAATACTCAAAGAAGCATCTATAAAGAAAAGAAACAAATCATAGAGACCAACATAGAGAAAGATGGAGAGAGAGAGAGAGAGAGAGAGAGAGAGAGAGAGAGAGAGAGAGAGAGAGAGAGAGAGAGAGAGAGAGAATGGGGCATAAACCAGTTTCAGCATATAAGGTAATTTATCAGGTACTACTAAACTGTGGCCCTGGTACATAGGTAATTGTCGATGGATTAGATTCAAAATAACCAGTTTGGGTTGAAATATAAACCATTTAGAAGTTTAGGTGTTACCACTTTACACGGCATCAATACCCATGGCCAGTAGCAAAAATTAAGGGCACCATTTCGGGATCAAGGTGGGTGGCAAGGAGAGGAGTACAAAATTCCACTCACATAAAAAACTGTTATGTTTTAAGGTAGAAGGGGCAACACAAAAATAACAGTTTAAACCAAAGAATTTCTTCTTTCATTGCATAGAAGAAAGATACTATTCCTACAAAAGATGACCAATCACAGGATGCCTTTCAATGAACCAGAAAGGTAAAGTTTTGACTTTATTTGAGTGAAAAAGTTGGGGTTATACACAGGACTACTAAAAGAGTTCCAAGCATGTATTGTGAAGAGACAATTATCCAAATGGTAACTTACAATTGGCAGAAAGACCGTTGTAGCATCAAATCATTTCTTTGTAGCATCAATGATCATGGCACGAGTCCAATGCTCAATATCTTCAGATTGCGATGGTGGAGGAGGAAAAGTTGGATGTTCCACAAGATCCCATCCTTCAATAAGGGATTCAATTTTCCCAGAATCAGACAACCCGGTGGAACCGAGAAAGCTGGTGGCATAATTAGGAAGGTTATTTTCACCAAAGTTTTTCTGCAAGGCAGAAGAAAATGTATGAAAATCAAGTACAGTTTTCACGCATGCAAAGAACAGCAGCTTACCAATTTAAAAATTACCATATTATTTCTTATTTCTATATATGCAAAAAGGTGTAAATAATGATATCAACCAACTCCTAACTCAAATAAAACCCGAGACATAAACACACAGTACTGAAACTATGTAACAAGACCATTCCTACAGTAACAATTATAGGCCTTTTATGTATAAGTATGCATTTAGATTTAGGCACCAATGAAGATTCTGCAGTTGTTTATGTCCCTTGTTGGACCACGTCATGTCAATGCACAGCTCATTAACAGCGTGTGCCAACAGCTGACAATAAAGATTTTACAATCATGGCTAGCAAAGAAAAAGTGGGAAAGATAGAATCATAATGAGAGAAGTGAAAAAGGAAGAATAACAATATGGTTATGAATAGGAAAATGAGGAATATCCTTAAGAAGCCACAGCAGAGCAACAATCCTATACTATGTCAATATGTAATAGTGTAAACCAATGACATTGTTGATTAACTGAGGGAAAAAAGTCCGTTGGCTAAAAAAAACCCAAATCTCCTAACAAAACAGAGTGGAAGCCCAAGCATATACCGTCATTGTATGTGCACTATCCAGTAGAGTGGTTGACGATATGGCAGAATTCACATTCCATACAGATTTGTTTAATTGTTGAACTTGCTTACATGACCTGAAAGTTAAAAGAGAAAATTCCAATGAATGTTTATCTATCTTCCATGGCAAGTCAGTAAAGTAGAGTTCTTCAACAAGAAATTGAGTATTATGAAGACATTTTCCAGTCCAGGTAAAAACATGCAAATATTTCAATATACATAATATACTAATAAACTAAGAGTCTAGTACAGTTCAGAATTTTAGAATAACAGCAATATATGCGTTTCTTGTACCAAAAATCATTCTTCCAAAACTCAGCACACGACTTTAAATCCATTTTCCATTGTCAACATTTGGATATTAAAAAGAAGACAAATGCCTTCAGTAAAAAAATACAAATGAGCAACCTTTGCTAAAGGAATATAAGAAAATACTTAATTTTATGCTTCATTCACTCAACATTGAATCTAATATCTAGATCCCAGATGGCATCAGTACACTGTCCCATAAGACCATTTCAAAATTATGCAACTTAAAAGAATGATCATGCTTTGTTCATGATCTAGGTTCTAGGACTTGAGCCTTCCAACCGAAAGGTTAAAAAGTGTATTACCAATAAATATGTGTTCTGTTTGACAAGGGATAGCTTTGGTTATTTAGAGGATACCTTAATTTTGTCGTTCACCTCTAACAGTCTTTTTCTTTATTTGGGGGGCTAAAATTCCATCACAGAAAGTTATTAGAGAAATTAGGATCTATTATGACCATGGGGGTGAAGGTGTAGAGAGATTAAACCAATGACTCAGATGATTCTTGTGTTTCCCTGAAACAATGCCATCACAATTTTTCACAGTTTTTGATCACCTTCCCATTGTCATTCCAATGCATTAGAATAATGTAACATTCCATGCAGCACCAACTTCACTATCGATAAACGTTGTGCTGAACAACTTATGCAAAGTCTATCTGTTGTTCAAGCTTTGTACCTTTGGTACTTGAAGCACCTATGTGACATATTTCAAAATGTAATCCTATTCGGTACCACAGCATAGCTAATGGCTCAGTTACGAACCCAACAATGAAGCACTTAACAGTCTAATTTAGATGTTACATCTAGCATGTTTTAGTTAAAACAACCACAATGATCTACTTTGCAAGAAAGTACTCCCTCAGAACTTCATTTTTGCCCAAAAACTGTTAATACTAGATTGCAGGTATTACTTCAGTTATGCATAGTAGACTGACATGAAGGTGCACAGAACATAATTCACAAAGGGAGCTGTGGGACACTGTACCTTGAACAAGCCATTTTTAAAGAAAAAACTGAATGAACTTCCTTGGAAGAAGATAATGTGGCCAACAATTTTGCAAATGCTTCGAAGGTAGATGCCTCAGAAGGGACATCTAAACATAGTGAGTTGTAACAGTATGCTGTAATGCATGCCACACTTTTCTTGAGAAGTGAAATCCCTCTCTGCAAATCTTTGTGCGTTTCAACAGAATGTGTAGAAGCGGAAGAATAATTAAAGCTACTACTTCCAGAAGAATCCAGACGGGGTTTCCTCACAGATTCTATTGAAGCAACACCAAAATTACTTGAGCTTCTGTCAGACCATGAATTTTCCCCACTAGCAGAGCAATAATTTTGGCGTGGTATAAAGAGGGGATATTCATTGCTGCAATAACATAAATTTTTTCAGTCAACAGGCTGAGAAATCCAAATCTGCCATGTCAAATAAATAATCTCCGGCCAAAGTACCTCCGAGAAGAAGGACGGGCATCCCAATAAGAATCTCTTTGCCATATCCGGGAGCAAGAACCCTGAAATAAGACATATCCAAATAAGAAAAATACAGGTCAAGAGAATCCACAAATACCACATGAAAAGCTTATTGGTTAATCTTAATGAAGCTCCAAATGTCTCTTCAGAGAAAAAAAAAAAAAAAAAAAAAAAAAAAAANAAAAAAAAAAAGCACACCTAAGGGAAAAGAAAAATAAAAAGCTTTCACTGGAAGATGTTCCTGGTGAAGGTAAGATTTTCTTACAAACCAAATGTTTATCCAAAATCATGAAAAACAAAATTACATATATAAGCGAACAATGTAAGCAATTTTATTTGATAAATATAAATACAATCATTTTCCTTACATATTTAAATCATTAAGAAACTTACGAAGATTGTAAACTACATTCTTTTCCCAATACTTCCTTATATTATATAATAATCATTGGTACTTTCAAACCCCTAAAGGAGTTACTCCATCGTAAATCCAGATGCTCAGGAAAGATACAGCACAAATAAAGATATTCAAACCATGGCCTTCAAGGGAAACTTTAAGCCATAAGGGTGAACAGTGCTTACCGCAAATCCTGAGTTATGAAGTGCTGGAGCAGCTAAGTTCTGAACAACAAGATTCAGGAGTTGAACCATGTATCTGTTCTCCAACCATAGTGATCAGTTATTAGTGTAAAACACAATATCCAACGTGATCCAAGTGCATAGGATTTAACTAAGAGCGTAACTTCAATACATAATATATACCCAAAGAGAAACAAAGCAATACTTCTCAGAAATTTAGTGGTGAAATCTCAGTAAGATAATAAATAATATTATCCCGTACCACGCTAGCATCCTGCTTATAAAGCATATCTGCATATATAACCTTAAAGAGAGATTACCCCAAAGAAGCAGCAAGCTCTTCTGATGGAACTGAGTGTGGATCTAGTCCTCGTGGTAAGCAGGCATTGCAAATTTGATCATATTGACCACCAGCTCCATCTTTCTTCTTTCCATCTACAACCACCTAAGAGAAAGAATGAACACAAAAAAGCTTGGAATTAAGCTACTCAAACCCCAATGCTTGTATAAAGGTATTTTAAAAGTTAGTGATTATTCACAATCCCAGCCCTAAACTGTAGTGAAGCTTTAAATAAAAAAAAAAAAAAAAAAAAAAAAGGTGCAGCTTTAACTTTACACGTATGAGTCAGTCAAAAGTTTTAAGAAACGGTCATCAAGGTTTATCAATCAAATATAATCAACAATTGAGTTCATAATACTTAATAGAAGACTTGTAGGTCATGCACATATATCAGTTACATTTATTTTTTAGTGCTTACCCGACGTTGGGGAAACAATTTGCATATTTGTTTTATAACCACTGACTGTTTATGGAGGCGTTCAGAGGTAATTGCCATCTGCAATTCAGAGAATGTATCCATCATCAACCTTTTTGTTCAAATTTTTTTTTAAAGTATCTGGATGAGAAGGGAAAAAAAATACAAGGAAGATATAGATCTCCACCCTCAAAACAGCAGAACATCAAAGTGAAATAGACCAAAATAAAAATATACTTATCTTCAAATCTCCTGAGACAGCTATATTAAAAGGAACATAAATATGCCTTACATGTCCTAAGCTCTGAGTGCATATAAGGTTAGGATAGAACTTCTCCAGTTGTTCCACACGATTTTTTTCCAACTGCAAATAGAAAATTTAGAAGTCTATACATCTCAAAAATTGTATGATTGAATTAAATACAAATTTATTTTAAACGTAATATGTGGTACCATAGAAAGGGCCGATTCAAGCACCCCATATTTGACTTTTAGATCATAGGACGTCTTCTCAATCTTAGCCTTTCCTGTAAACTTCTCAATCAGTCTAACAAGTTCATATAAAACTAAACATGAATGAATTTCAATTTAAATGTATTTTATAATAGGCATCCAACCTTGCACAAGCTGTTCTTTATTACGCCGGAGCTTTTCCCTTAACCTCACAAGCTTCTCATTTTGAAGCACTCTCCAACTTAGTTGATCATCTGCCTTACCCTGACGAATGTGTACATTGGTATAAATAAATTAGCAGAATGCCTTAAAAAAATATGAAGAGCAGTTTGAAATCAGTTATCCAAAATTCGGATGATTGGATATACTAAAATACACTGGAAAAGTAGCAATAATTGGTGAAAGAAAAAAAAAAAAATATATATATATATATATATACTCATGCACATACCTAAGAATCAAAGTGGAATATCCCACTGAACTTTTATCACAATGGACATATTTCAATTATATTTGGTCACCCAAGATTTATTCAAGATTAAGTTACTCAATGAAGATGAATGAGTAACCTTAACTTTTATAAAATAAGCATCAATTTAATTGTTAAACACTATTGTGATAATTCCATGTTGCAGACCATATTCCCTATATAGATTCTATATACGGTCCATGACCCATCTTTGCATCCTGGTATTTTGTTTTTAGTGATACTCCCCTTGGCACAAAACAGGCCTTATTGGAACACTTCCAAATTTCAATCATGTCAAATTCCATAGGCATTTGCAAACATTAAGCTGAGTAATAATGCAAATAACGTTATCAATCCAATAGATAACATATTGTGAGACATATTTTATTGTACTTAACTTACAGGGCTATAGCTCAATATTCTATTTGCACGTAGTGGAATGCAAGGAACACAAAATGAAACAACAGAAACGAGATACAACCTAAGTCCATCAAAGGCAGAAACAAACCTTTGTGACAAGCGCTTCACTCAATCTTGAATACAAGGAATCACGACGACTCTTCAGTGCCTTTAAGGAATTGTTATATTCATTTAATCTGAAAACACGCATACGTGCATATAAGATTAAAGACATGCAAACATGCAAAATTTTAAAAAATGCAATCTTTCTATAATAATTAGCATGGCTCGTATAGACACAATTAATTTGAAAAATTATTAAAAACATGTAGTTACTCTATAATGATTTGAAAAGTTCATAATACCAACAAAAAATTGAAATAGCATTAAGTTCAGATATCATACCTGTAATTGACACAAACAGTACAGATAGAAGCGAGATTCGAATTCTCACAAATAGCACAATTACTGGATTTCCTGTTCATCATTTGGCTTTCCTAATAAAAGACAACACACTCTCTAAGTCAGCCCCTCCGAAATAGCGAATGAATCTATACCCCAAGTGTTTGCTGAGAAAATATCAGAATCCAACTCACTTTAATTTTTTTTTTTTTTCTATTACCGAAAATTTCTTATTAAAAATTTGGCATTCACGAGAATTGAGCTGGAGCTGACAAGAAGGAAGAGGAAGGATCGTAAAAGCAAGTCCATGAGAAATCATATTCATACTGAAATTTCCGACTCAAAATTTGTTGTGATGCAACAAACAACTTCAATTCCTCTAATTTTTTCAAACTTTCTCAGCAAACAAACAAATTCATGAAAAATTAGAGAAAAAGAAAAGAAAACTTACGGGCAGCTACGGTGGCTGAGTCGTCGACGTGCAATCTATGTAACCAGGGTTTTGATTTTGCGCGCAAAATTCTGTAATTTGAAGTGGACTCGGGATTTTTGGGAATTTTTCATTCTCATAATGGGATTTTTTTGGGAATTTTTCATTATGAGAGGGCGACGCCTCGACTTGGCAAAATTGAGAAACGAAAAAATAATGTAATACTCCGGTACGGGCCCAAAATAAAAAAATAAAAAATAATGTAATACTGTAATACTAATAATAATATAGGATTATTCCCGTCAGTGACTTTAAAATAACTTCGATTTTCAATTTACCCTCCTAAAACTTTATTCCTTTCACTTTACCCCTTAAACTTTACAAAATATCATATTTCATTTAGGAGGTGTCCTCAACTTAGATTTCATTAGATTTTAAAAGTCCAATGAAATATAAGTGTCCCCAATTTAGATTTTAATGGATTCCAATGAACTTTAAGTGTCCTCAACTCAGATTTTAATGGATTCCCATGAAATTCAAGTGTCCTAAAAAAGTCATGGATTTCATTAAGTGAAGGATTTTAATGGATTTGGTTGGATTTGAATGCATTTTTTACACATAACAAATTTCATAAGAATTTCACCCAATTCCTAAGAATTTCACCCAATTCCTTTGAATTTTGATAGATTCTATGGATTTTAAAATCCATGAAACTCCTTTAAAATCTGAGTTGGAGACACTCCCTTTAGTCTGTCTATGAATCTGTCAAAAAAGCCTACGTATCACTTATGTGGAAGGGGCAATAAACTACTACGTCAGCTTATTTGACAAAGCTTGTAATGGATTTAACAGAATATGATATTTTGTAAAGTTCAGAAGATAAAGTGGGAGGAATGAAGTTTCAATGGGCAAATTGAAAATCAAAGTTACTTTCAGGGGGCATTAGCGTGAATAAGTCTAATAATATAAGAGAGCTACTATTTGCACACCATTTTTTTTTTCACACACTTTTCTCTTACACACCTCCTACCATCTTCTAAAATTTAAAATTTCTCTTTTACACACCCCTCCCATTACCAAAATACATCAACCTCATTAATCTCACCAAAATTTCTCACTACACACCCACCTAATTCAAACACTACACACCCTACCCCAAATTTGAATTTTTAAATAAATAAAAAAACAAAGAACAAAAAAAAAATGTTGAAACCAGCCACCCACCCGCAAGCCTCTGCCATCCTAGCCCCTCCCCTTCCCTTTCCCTCACCCTGACAACCTTCCTTCCTTCCCCTCCATCACCGACCACCTCTCTCCCACTCTCCTTCCTTCACCCGACCACCTCTCTCTCCCTTTCTTTCCTCCCCGCAGCACCACCTCNTCTTACCGAGGGGTGGGGTGCTGTGACAGGGAAGAGGGAATGATAAAGGGATGGGGTTTTGGGTAATTTTATTTTGGGTGTTTTTGGTTATTTCACAAATTAAACTTTTGGGGTGTGCAAAAAGAAATTTAAGGGTGTGCAAATAGCAGCACTCTAATATAATACCTGCCAAAAAATGATAAATATACATTGGTGTCCTGGGCCCTGAAGCAAGCTGGGTTTTAAGTTGATACCAAGGCCCATTTTCGAGCCTAATAAATATTCCCAAAGGGTAATTCTAAAAGTACCCCCTTGTTCTCTTTCTAAAACCACTACTTTTTTTCCTAAAGTTTTCCAATTTTACCCTAACTCCAACCATCCAATACCTCTGATCTGAGAAAAATTATTGGGTGTATCTGATACACCACCATTTGGTGTAACCAATTCAACGTGTAAGGGTATTATTGGACGATATATTTATATTAGTAGGTTATAGTATTAATAACATTCACCCTAATATAACACGTTCAATTGGTTACATTACGTAGTAATGTATTGGTTACACAAAATAATTTTTCTCCTAATCTGGAGGCCTGCAAAGTTGTCGACCTTCCCTTGCACATACTTGAGAGGGAAAGAGAGAAGGGGGAAGGGAAAGAGACAAATAGATGAGAGGAGGGAAGGGATGACGACGCTGGAGATGTGGGTAGATGGGGGAGGAAGGCTGGTGTCAGGTGGGGAGTTGTTGGGTTTTGGTGTTTCTTTTTCTTTTTTTATAGTTGAAGGGTAAAATTGAAAAAATTTATGGAGAAAATTAGAAAGTTTAGAAAGGAAATAAATAAGTCCTTTTAGAATTACTCGCTTGTATACCAAAGTTCTAAGAACAAGCCCATCCAGAGTACGAGCTAAACTTAAGAGGCTAGTCCATGAATAAGCCCAAATCCAACATTGACTCAAATAGAGGTGTTGCTATTTGCACTAAAGAAGTTAATTTCCACGAAATTAGTGAGATGCTACCAAAGAATTAAATTTTGGATTTTGATGAAATTTCGATAGAAATTTATGAGATTTTTAATTTTCGACAAAAATTAGACGAAAACGACAAAAATTGCTATAAAAATACATAAATTTTTAATAAAACTTTACTATATGTTTATTTAACATATTATCTACTAAATTGATAAAAAAAAAATTGAAGAAACCAAATTATATAGTAGGTTTCATGTGATATAAGGTGAATATAATGCTAACTGCAGCAAATACTATTAAATAAAATTAGTTTATTTTTTATACTGTAAAATTTAATTATACACTAAAATATAAACCCTAATACTCTTTATACTCTATAATCTATACATTAAACCCTATATACTATATATTCTTTAGGATATTAGGTTTTAGGCCCTTTAGGATATTTTTAATTATTTTTATATATAGAAATGTATTAGAGTTAAGAGTTTAAAATAACTAAACGAAATCTCAAACTTTTTTTTTCTTTTCCAATTGCCCAAAGGCCCCAAACCTCACCTCATTTTTTCTCTTTTTTTTTCTTTCCTTACTTTTTTTCCTTGTGCCTCTCTCTTCAGTCTTTTTTTTTTTCTTTCCTTCATTTTTTCTCGTGCCTCTCACCCAGCCAACCTTTGTCTACGCTGAGTGTAACAGTAATTTTGTTACTTAAATTTTTCAAACTTGTTTTAAGGAATTAGAAATTTCCTTAAGTTTATTTTAACTAACTTAGACCTGTGGTTGTGGTTCTAGAGTTTAGTTGTGTGGAAATGAATTTTAGAAAAGGAAAATTTAAGAATTTGGCGATTATTTTTTTTTCATAATTAAATTATGAAAGTAAGATTTTTCATAATTTTTTTGAAAGCAATTTGACTATTTAGAGGTCATAGGACATTAATATTCATCAATACGAGTCCATAGAATTTTTTGGTGAATTATTTGGAGTCTCGAGCTATTTTTGATGAATTTATGAAGTTGGAGAAAATAGAAATATGAAAATTTCAATAAATTTCGGTAAATTTTGTCGAAATTTCGGCAAAAACTTCGTGAAAAATTGTTAAATATGTGTTTCGATTTTGGAACCTTAAAAAAACAAAATTTTCGGCGAAATTTTGTCTAAATTTTCAAAATTTAATACCTTGGGTGCTACTGTGCTAGCCATCAAGTTCGGCCTCCATTAATGAAGGCCAGCAGCTGGCCCGGCATGGAGGCCAATGTCTTTTACATATATATATATATATATAAATGCTCTAGAGTTAACAAGTTAGTAAGATAATATGGTGATAACCACCTTTTTGGGCTCACTACACAATGTAATCTCATAATTTAAACCGTTCATGTTTTAGGTCTTCATTCAAAGATCAACCTTGCAAAAAATTAACTAAATCAGAAATCATTTAGTTATTTGATTATCATTACAATCATTTCATGTTTTATTGAAAAACTTGTGTTTGTCTATTTACATGAGCACAATTAGCTTGTTAATAGTTGACTAAAAGATTTCTGATTTTGTTGATTTTTTGCAAAGATGATCTTTGAATGAGAATCTAAAAATTACACGGTTTGGATCACTTGCTCTCAAACTAATTGATTATCAAATTAATATTAAGTTAACTACCTTTTTAGATCCACCATACTATATAATCTCATAATCCGATCTGTTTATTTTTTAGGCCTCACTTCAAATATTATTTTTGTAAAAAAATTTCAAAATTAAAAGTCATTTGGCCATTTGATTATAATAACTATTTATTTGATTTTATCGAAAACAGTATTCATCTATTTATTTGATCATTTTCAAATGACAAAATGATTTTCAATTTGATTGATTTTTTGCAATGATGATCTTTGAAGTAAAACCTAAATAATGAGTGGTTCAGATTATGAAATTAGGCATATGGTAAACCCAAAATGGTGGCTAACTTCATAAATAGTGACTAGCTTTGTATTAACTTGCTAACCAATTAACTTTAGAACGCTCATGATATATATATATATATATTAAAGATTTATTGGGAAAAAATGAGTTTTAAAATGAAAGTTTAGGAAATTTTTTTCTAAGCTTGGTGTGGAGATTAAATATTTGGGCATATATAGTAACACTTCTCATTTGCCCTCAAAGTAACAAAATGGTGCCAAGCAAATCGTAGAGGAAGAGAGACTTTCAATTGATTAATTGTGAATAAATATTGAGCCTGTAAGTCTACAAAGCTATTTACAATGACCAAGGTGCCCGGTGTATCGACTACAAAAATCCAACACATAACAAAAGAATTTTTTAACCTATAAGGCTGACAAATCACTTTGATGTTTGAAGCTTCATGGTTCATGCCACCAGGAGCCCAAAAACCCCAGAGAGTGATGGCTACGGTTCTCTTGTATTTCCAAACTTAATCTGAGATAAATAGACAAGTCCGGGAGACGTGTACCATTGATATTTAACATATGGAAAAGTACCACTGATGGTGTATAAGCTCTCAGTCACATGAACTTGTTTTCGACTAACTTCTTCAGGTCCTCTAGTTTTTGAATGATCTTTGGATTCATCAGGTCCCTTGCTTCCCTTATTAGAGTGCCTTCCCTGCTGAAATGATAAGCATCCACAATACCCTTCATCCAGGTGTGAAGTTTCTCTGGGGTCCTGAGATAACATAATAAGAAAATAAAAAAAGTGTAAATGAGCTTTGAAAAACCAAGGATAGCCGTTGAACTTTATAAAACTCACAAATGTATTAATTTATAAAAACTTATTATTAAGAGTGATTGAGTTCCTGATGCATACGTGAAGAGGTTATCTACATCCTTCCCTTCAAGTTCCTCTCCCGGGGTAAATGCATCTTGTAAGGCAGACAGACGCTCCTCAGGATCCTCAATTGTGAGAAGATATTTAAGTATCCGAATTTCTTTTGGCATGAGCCTCTGAAGATTACCTCTTGCAGTCACATATAAATGATATAATATGTCTTTCACCTACTCACCGAAAAAAACCATAAAATTAGCAGCATTTCACTACCAAACAAATGAAATTGTAGCTTAAGTAGCCTCTGTGTCAAAGTTAAAACTATAATTATTTGAGATGACTTTCTACTGTTTATTATTTTAGTAAATTAAGTACAGTCAAAATGATTCTTGTCTCTAGTTTATCCTTATGAATGATTTGGTTTGTCATAATAGTGATGCAACAGCTTATCTATAATTATAGAAAGATGAGTATTTCTGAGGCAAGCTTTCATCTTACCTCATCTTTCATCATGTTCGACTCTTTGGCAGCTGACCAAGCTTTTGTAATCATCATCACCAATGTTGAGTCGAGCTGATTTTTCTCAGCCAAGTGGTCTATCTTCCTACAAGCAGCATCAATAGAAGGAGAGTTGATAATATCTTGGAATTTCAACTCTGCAGCATTCAGTGCTTCAATGCTTTCGGTTGCAGAATCATAGGCCTGTACAGCAGCCAAGCACATATTTCCAATACTTGCCAAAGCTAGTCAAACAAAAAAGAAATTTTATCAGTTTTACCCACAATGTAATGGTTAAGAAATGTTTAGAGATGGTTGCATTTTCGGGCCTAGACAGTTTAATGGCTCACTTCTTGCCCCACAAGGTTAGCCTCAGTTCCAGTTTAATGGCTTGGTTCTCCTTTCAGGTTTAATTTTAGCTAAAAAAATCCAGAACGAAGGCCATGCATGGATCTATATGGCTAAAAGTTATTGCCACACAATTATGGTCATGTGATACTTTTTTTTCTTTAAGAAAAAAGAAAAAAAAAAAAAAAAAAAACCTCAGAAATCAGATGTTTTTTGTAAAGCATAACATATTAACAAGTCTTAGCTGGCACTGTATCTATGCAAGTAACAATACTTAAGTCAATCAGATTGGACTGCACAGCCAATTAGAATTTGAACAGAGGTGCACACGCTTTTAAATGAATGGAAGCAAATATTTTTCTTCTTTTAAATGTATATTAAATTATACTTATGCCGAGGCTCAAGCCTAATTGGGAAAAAGGCAAGGACGTTGGTGATTCAATGATGCTTATCATGCTTAAAGGAAAAGACAAACAATGTGTTAATTATATAATGGACATCTTTAGCAAAACTGAATAACTGACTGATGGATATATCATAAGTATTATAAACAGCTCACCAGTTTGCTCTGTTGGATTGTCGTAATAGGATTCGACAACAGTGTGAAGATGCATGAAAAATTCTTTTGTGAAATCTTTGCGACGTCTGGAAACTATTTCGGTAATTTCTGATGGAGCGCCTCTAATGACTTCAAGAAGTGCATTGTGTCTTTGCACATCTTCCTCAATCTGTAAGAGAGAAGCACCCAAACACTGTTATTTTAACAGAAAACTCAAACAAATCTATCCATCCCTTGATGATACAAAACGCAGACAGATCATTTTCCTAGTAGGGGACATGAAAGGGGCAAAATTGATCACAAATTATCCTCATTACAAGTAACCTGTCCAGAGATAGTAAATGCATTCATAGTCTTCACTCCCAAAAAGTAATAGTTAGAGGAATAAAAGCCTACTTTCTTCTCAGGTGAAGGAGAAGTTAAATCTGATTAAGGAAGCTGTAGTTAGGATCATTCGAAAATAACCTACAATCAAGGTTTACTCACCTATACACCAAAGGGTAAAAAAAACTTTCTATTCACATGTAAGGACATACTATATCTGAATAAAAGACATTTAAGTAATCAGTACGGAAGTGTCACTCTCAGGAAGCTCATATTTTGAATTGTTAGACCTACCTCTTTCAATTTCCTCCCAAGCCGGAGTAGCTTATGCTTCATTCCAGGATCATCCTCCTTATCTGCTCGGTCCTGACATTGCTTAAAGAAATGAGGCCGGATATCATCCCATTCCTTACTGAAAGCTAATAACCTTTTCCAGTCAGTTGGAGTGGGCTTGTCGACCATGAAAACCTCAATAAGCTTGTCGCATACTCGGGTCATTTTGTGGTCATCCAAGCCCCCAACAGCCCCTTTCTGCTCCCCCTCTTCACCATCTCCTCTGGGTCCATCTTGAACCAGTGTGGGATTAGAAGAATCAGAAACAGACAACTCTTTCCCACTAGAACAATCATTTGGCACTGCAGTTGTATCACCAACAGTAGCAGCAGCAACAACAGAAGACCGCCATAACCTGACTGGTTTGACTAGTAACTGACAACCTAACAGTTCATAACAGCTATCTGTTACACAGTGACTTCAAAACAGCAACAAGCAACCTCAACCTAGATGCAACAAAAGTTCCTTCTAAGAAATTAACATGGTATTTCCCAATTCCCCTGATGCTTCTTGGACACAAAATATATGTATGTTTTCAATTCCTAATTTGAAAATTTTCATGAACAGGCTTTGATACCATAGAAAGAGGCTATGGGCATTAACTAAAGCACAAAAAAGACAATTACTTGTATGCTTGGTGCAAATTAACAATACCCAGTTGATGAAAAATCAAACTGAAAATAAAGCATGTAAGTTTCGACTTTCGAATGAAAGAAGCTCTAAAGTACATACCTTTGGTGCTTCTAGAAGATAGGGAAGAACTTTTAGCCGAGGTTCTGATGAAAGAGAGAGAAGATACGCGGTCACTGGTAGCGGTTTTAGGGGCTCTGAGTGGGAAAGAACATGAGGGTTGGAGAGTGGCCGTAGAAACCTCCATAGAAGAATTTGCGCCAAATTAATTTGTTTGTCTGAGAGAGGGAGGGAATGGGATTCTAGTGACGGTGCTTCACCAGCGAGTGAGTCAGTGACCAAACGAAACGCAGATTTTAGTGCACCCTACTGGCCTACTCTAACAAATTTGACAAATTCTATTTCCACCCCAAAAAAAGAAAACAATTTGCACAACCTCATTTTCTTTTAATTCTTCTTTTTTTTCAACATTGTAAAGAAAAATAGCATTACACCAATAATTAGTTGGTTTGTTCCTAAGAGTTTGTCAAGGCCTAAAGAAAATGGTCAAACTAATCATAGTTAAAGGAAAAGTTTCACATATTATCAAATACTCAAACAGTTTCAACAGACTTTTCGTATGAATATGTTAATTTTTTATAATTATTTTTTTTTAGACCTAGGAGGGAATCAAACTTAGAATTTATTCCAACATTGAGAGAAAAAACACTACTAAACTAACTGTTCATTGGATGCTAATTAATATAAAAACTAGAGATTGTTCATTGGCATTTATAGGTGAACTAAATAATCAATGAAAGTTTCACCACCACATGACTACCTCTATGTGGTTCCACTTTCTATAGTGGTTTGGTGAGAGTGATAGTCATATATAGGTCTCAAATTGGTTTAAATAGAGTTGAAAGTTGTAGTAGTGTTGAGAGCTATAAATTTGATTAAGTGACCGTTGCTTCATAATTTATAACTTCAGTATTTATAAAAATTTTACCATTATATTTATTTTAATGAGATCTTTAATATGAGTCAAATATGCTTAAATATCTTTATTTTGATATCCAAATCAAAATTTCTCTATTTTCCAACTTGTTTTGTATTTTTTTCAGAATTTTTGAAATCTTGGATGAATTATTGGATGTTATCGAAATTAAAGTTGGATTTACTAAATCTATTTAAAGGCGTGCAAATTTTTTGAAAAAATTTAGAAGTCAAAAATTAATTTTGAAAATTCAAGAAAATAGTACTCATCATGAGTGCATAGTAATTTACGGGACGAGACATTTTTCGAATTTAGTTGATTTTACAAGTAGAAAATATTAAAAAAAAAATCAGAAAATAAAAATCAAGACACATAACGCGATCTGTGTCGTTCATCTTATGTCACCTTAACGCATCTTTATGCACGTGAATTCTCTCTATTCTTTTTTTTTTTTTGTGGTCCCCACACCTATGGCCCTCAACAAAACCTTTAGGTTTCGCACTCATACCATATACCTCTCACATTTTTTGATCCATTGTAGATAAAGTGATACTCATATATGAGTTTGGCACTCAATTTTAGGCTCACTGCGAAAAACCTTACAACTTTGATGAATATTGGACTAATCCGTGACCAAGCCAATAGAGTTGACCACTAATTTCGATAGAAAACATCTTTGTATACCTAAATTAGGAATACAACACATGAAAATGACTATACCACATAAGGATCACTTAGATGACTATACCTCTTTCCACTCCATATTATGCTCATCTTTGGTGGAGTTGAGCAAGAAGGTCACTTAAATATCCATACCATCTCATGTAGTCATGTTATACATGTTCATTTTGGACCAAGCGAGCATATCGTATAAGGGTCACTTGGATGAATGGATGATCAAAGTTCACCCCACACCATAATAAAATAGTTACAAAATAGATAAATAACTAAAGTTTTTGTTTTTTTAGTGGAATACAAATAACTAAAGTTGTTAATCATAAATGAAGAAGTTTGGTATTTGGTGTAATTTTTAAAAATACAAATATGCGCTCTATTAGTAAAAAATTACAAACAAAACTTAATTAAAGAAGGATGAGATAGTAAATTAAACAAATTAAATAAGAGTAAAAAGCAAATAACTGTCTAAGAGAAATAGTTTGATGTTTTGAAGTGTGGATAAAAATTACAATAATGCTAGTTGTCCCACTTTTTTTTTTCCCACATTTGTATCCTACATGATGTGTCATTACTTTACTGGAAGGGTATTTCCTTTTTCTTTTTTAGGTTTTATTTTTTAATTTTTAGTATCCAATGTAAAAAAATGCTATACTTACCACATTCTTATACTACATTTTTATACCATCTCACGTGTTATTATTTTATTGGACAGAGTTTTTTTTTTAGGTTTTTTATTTTATTTTATTTTTAGTATCCAATGTATAAATGCCATGTAAGTTGCTACATGAGATGGTATGAAATTATGATATAAAAATGTGATATATCTAGCACTACTGTCCAATGTATGAATGATGCCATGTAAAATGGTATGAAATTGTGATAAGTGTAGCATTACTATAAAAATTACGATGATATTTTGAAAGCTGGCGGCTACGTTATAAATTAAAAAAAAAAAAAAAAAAAAAAAGCTACACTGATTTTAATGCCCTGTTTTCTCAAACTGATATTGTCTCCGAGTTTTCTCGTTCTTTGTTTCGCGGGATTTTCAAATTGCAGAATAGGAAATGCTTTCGCCGACTTTCTTGCCACCACGTATTGGTCTCAATCTTCACCAACAACCACCTCCTCTAGTCTATGTTCAACCAACAAAACAAAGAAAGCATTCAAATTCAAATTCAAGGACCAGTAATCACAAAACCCCGAGGATTTTTCGTTGCTTTTCTTGCGGAAAACCATCTTCTACATACAATTTTCAGGATTTAAGCTCCAGCGAAAACCCAGATGCCGAATTCTCTGGTACTCAACCACTGAGCCAAAGCTTAAGACCCTATTTGATTGGGCTTTGGCTTCGGTCTTGTCGTAGTCTAAAAGAAGTGAGAAGAGTGCATGCTATTGTTTTGAGGTGTTTAGCGAACCCTGTTACGTATGTTTTTAATAATTTGATTTCTGCTTATTTAGCGTTTCGGGAGTTAGTCGATGCTCGTAATGTGTTTGACAAAATGACGGTGAGGAATGTTGTTTCTTGGACCGCCATTATTAATGGGTACTTGAACTTCGGTTTGGATGATGAAGCGTTGGGTTTGTTTGGTGATGCGATTGATGATGGGATTCAACTGAATGGCAAGATGGCTGTGTGTGTGTTGAATCTGTGTAGTAAGAGGTTAGATTATGATATTGGGAGGCAAATCCATGCTGGGGTTGTGAAAGGTGGTTGGAGCAACTTGATTGTTGACAGTGCTGTTGTTAAGTTATATGCGCAATGTGGGGAGCTGTCGAGTGCTTTTCGTGCATTTGATCAGATGCCAAAGTGGGATGTGGTTTGTTGGACAACTATGATAACTGCTTGTTCCCAACAAGAGCATGGACAGGAGGCTTTTTTGCTGTTCTCGCAGATGTTGAGTGATGGGTTTTCCCCAAATGAGTTTACTGTGTGTGGTGTTCTCAAGGCTTGTGGGGAAGAGAATGAATTGGGATTTGGGAGACAGTTACATGGTGCCATAGTTAAGAGGATTTACAAGAATGATATTTTCATAGGCACTTCTCTGGTTGATATGTATGCAAAATGCGGGGAGATTGAAGACTCAAGAAACGTATTTGATGGAATGAGGAATAGGAACACAGTTACATGGACATCTATTATAGCAGGGTATGCTAGGAAGGGTCTCAGTGAGGAGGCCATATACCTCTTTCAAGTAATGAAGAGGCGAAACATATTTGTCAATAACTTGACCATTGTAAGCATTCTCAGAGCTTGTGGCTCCATTAGGGATTCACTGATGGGGAGGGAAATTCATGCACAGATAGTCAAGAACTCAATCGAAACCAATTTATACTTGGGGAGTACTCTGGTGTGGTTCTACTGTAGGTGTGGGGAGTATTCTACTGCCACAAAGGTCCTCCAACAAATGCCTCTTAGAGATGTTGTATCGTGGACTGCCATCATTTCTGGCTGTGCACAGCTTGGGCATGAGCCTGAAGCTCTTGAGTTCTTGAAAGAAATGATGGAGGACGGGGTGGAGCCCAATGCGTTTACTTATTCATCCGCTTTGAAAGCATGTGCTCAGCTGGAAACGGTTCAGCAGGGGAAATTGATTCACTCCTCTGCGAATAAAAGTCCTGCCCTGTCTAATGTGTTTGTGGGTAGTGCTTTGATTTATATGTATGCAAAGTGTGGCTATGTAACGGAGGCATTTCAAGTTTTTGACAGCATGCCAGAACGGAATTTGGTTTCTTGGAAGGCTATGATTGTGGGTTATGCAAGGAATGGTCTCTGCCAAGAGGCTTTGAAGCTCATATATCGGATGCAAGCAGAGGGTTTTGAGGTCGATGATTACATCCTTGGAACTGTTCTCACTGCATGTGCAGATATTGAGTGGGATATGGGCCCTTCATTTGAGTGTAGCTTGCAGTCCAGTTAGTTGATCTTTTTGCCTGAGATGTCTACCCGGATCAGATATATACCCACTATATGCAGTGTATATAAAGCTGAATTAATGGGAGTAACCCAATGTCAAGCTTGAACTGCCATGGGGGGGTCCAGATTTGCTAACTTGTTGTCCAAGTGATATGGCCTTAGCCTTTTCTTCAGAATTATGCGAATGTTACCGTGCTAGAGGCCCTTGGAGATACTGAACTAGTGAACTCTGTGGATGTGAGCAATTAGAATGGAGAATGTAGCACTGTTCATTGTAGCTATGTAAATATACATTCAGTTTAAGAAGCCTTTGTATTTTATAAGATGTACGAAACTCTTCTGAATATGATCTGCTTTTTCCGAAATTCTTCTTTGTTTAGTCACCCTGAATAAAGGATAGACTTTTTGAGTTTCCACAATTCCACGTATATTAGGGTTGTTCACAAGTTTCCTGAAGTATGAGCAGGAAGCTTGTGACAGTGGTGTGGGATCTGCATACCTTGTGACCAAATAAGTCCTTACTCTGTATTTTCTCGATTTCAAGCCAAAATTCACTTTTTTTCAGGTGAAAAGCCCTTATGTTGCAGATTCTAATTGCTCTGACTTTGATGCTTTCGTTTGGAAAAAGTCGGAAAGAAAAAATCTGGCTATATGCTCTCAGCTGCCTATAAGTTAACATGCAAAACAGCATGACTAGGACTAAACCCAAATCCCTAATGACATAAAGTGCAATGATGAGAGACGTGTGACTGACATATGGCGATTGCTCAAATTAAAACTAGACATTAAACTGGAGTATGGTTCAAACTAAAGGGATAAAAAATGTCAGTATATGTGAGACATAGGTTATTTACTTGTTTTTATTTGACTTTTAATTATAATTGTATATTATTATCTAAATGAGAAAAGTAAAAGATAAAATGAATCCGTAACACTTTTCGAAAAAATTATTACGTATAACTAATTAACCACTTTTTAAAGTGAGTAGAATTATATCTACCATTTATAACATTTGAATATCTATTACCGGTTATGATTGAACAAGCAAAAATAAGGACAAGAGATGGATTTATGACCAATGAGATTTCTATAATAATCTTCCATGTGAGCACCAACCAGATTCAGATTCTTTCCTAATCACCTTCCTAATCTTTTAATCTTGATCATCTATTAATATCATATGGCTAGTAAATAAGTTCCTTATTTTTTTTTTTTTAATTATACTACACCAAAACTACATTGTATTGGTTCAAACCTAACCTTTTTCATCAATCCCTCTCTTCTCTGATGGCTCGGCAAGTGTTGCACCCAATTTTTTTCAATCACCCAATTTTACTGCAACAAATTTTCAAACTGGACGCATTTTGGTTGACTTTTTAAGAAATTATGAAGCACTTTTAAGGGATTTTGCATTAAGCACTTAGAATTTTTATAAAAATTTGTATGTGCTTCTGAGCAATAATGCTTACAGCAAAAATGCTATTAAGTATAAGCACTTTCTAAAAAGCAATGCTAAACATGCCCTAATTTTTCAAGAGTCCAACTACTCTATTTTTCCACATGAGATTGGGTCACCAAATAACCAATTGGCTCTATATTTCTTACTGTAAATAAACTTCTCAAACACTTGCCCCAACCAAACCATAGACAATATCAAGACTAATCTTTTCTTACATGAATTTCAAACTCAAACGGGTGATGGAAAATAAATAAATAAATAAAGATTAGATGCAGCACTTGCCGAATTGGTGGGTCATGGTGGAGAATTTTTTCAATATAATCGATATATTATCATTTGGTGTAACTAATCTAACATGTAAAGATATTATTGGACGATATGTTTGTATTAATAGGGTATAATATTAATAACATCTACCCATATTATAACACATATACTGGTTACACCACGTGATTGTTTGTCCACTGTATTTCTAAATTTTCATAAATCCCTCAATTTTTAACTAAGAAAGTAACATATGAGAAATGTTAGGTTTGTACTAACATGACGTAGTTTTGGTGTGGTATCATTAAAAAAACATAAAATATTAATAGATGGTTAGAAATTTAGAATTACAAAATTCGGATAGTGAGTATGAGAGAGTGGTTAGGAGAGGATCGACCCAATTCCTCTAAGGCTCCAATAGTTCAATTAGGTAGGTACGAACCAATCTACAAGAACAAAATGGTAATTTAACCTTAAAATTATGATTTAAAAAATTAAATGTAATGATATTTGTGTTATAAAAAATGAGTTATTTGGAATAAGATTTCATTAAAAAGGAAAAAAATCTTATCCAACCCACACGTATAAAATGACTGGGTTGAAAGTCCAAACCCACTCCGCACTCTTTTAATTTTCATTTGTCAGCCCACGGGACTTCCCGCTTCGCTGCGCCTCTCTCTTCCCTCTGAAAATCGCGGTTTCATTTCAATCTCCTTCAATGCCATCTCTGTAACTCCTCCAGATCTTTCTCCATTTCCACTCTTCTTCTTCTCTCTCTCAGCTCCTCACAGATCTGTGAGATTCCTCTCTCATTTTCTCTGTTTGCTTGATGAAATTCTCAGTTGATTTCTGTAATAATTCGTATTTCGTAGCGTTAATTCTATAATTGGGTGCTAATTCACTTTTTTACCTGTTTGTTTACTGAGAAAATGGAGGTGATCAGGAAGGAAAGTCATTTATACTTTACCCTCTCCCTCACTCCTTCTCTGTTTGGTCAAACAGTTGAAAATTCCCCTTCGCTCAATGAATGGTGAAGGTTTTTAGTACTTGTCATTTTTGGGTTCTTGTTTTTGTGTATATTCTAACAATTTATGAATCATATTCACCTGTTTATTGGGCACTGATCTTCCTCGTGGGCTAAAAATATGACTTACCTGTAAGACTGTAACCAGTTGAGTTCAAATGAACTCTGGGTTGTGGACTTTTTTCTTGATTGCTTATTTTTGTCTTGTTTACACTACTGAGTTTAGGTAAGGTTTAAGCATGGCCCTTTCATATTATTGTGGATGAATGCAAGCATGTCATATCATGTGTATCTCTTTGGTTTTTGTATGTTGGTAGGATCTGGCCCAATTGGGTACACTGGTATTTGCTGTTAGTATCTTGCTGCGTTAGAAACTTAGGATTGACTTTCATGTGTATGCCTGTATTTTCAAAAGGAAGCAATAATTCTTTGGTGTCGGGAAAAATATATATCAACATAATCAGTGAAGGAACTAGTTTAGATTATGGCTGGTACTTCATGTAGAAAACAAAATCTAACCTGAATAGGTATTCTCTTGCCCATTGAGTTTGATAGCTCCTTTTGCTGTTTAATCAACTAAGGTTATCATGTTGCCATGTATGAAAGCCATTGCTTAGCTTCGACTGAGTGATGTTTACTTAAACAAGGAATCCATTGGTATTGCATAAGGATTGGTGGTTGGCAACCAGGAACTGCATACAAACTTTGTGTTTGGTGAAGTTTTGATAAGTTGTTTTGTGAATGTATAAAATTTAATCTGTAGTACCTGATAACAATGTTGCTAGAATTGTTGGTTGCAAGTATTTTATTTTATTTTCTGTTTTTTAATGAATTAGGAGTCTACAAACTGTAATTTTATTACAGTATTGGTTTATCAATATCATTCAACAATGATCAGCTCTGCAAGTTATGACAATGAAAAGTTATTTTTTAAACCATTGCAGGAATGTGCATAGATTCATTGAAAGTTCACAGTCTACCAATTCCAGGGTTGTCTTTTAATGATTTAGTGCTTGAACTTTATTCTTGCCGGCCTCATGGAAAAGGAGGCTTCAACTGAGGAAAATATCACTAGTTGTCTGGCTGCTCAAAAGGCCAGAGATACAGCTCTTCAGAAAGAAGATCAGGGACAACCACCAAAGGAGATGAAATCTGTGAGTATAAGCACTGGTGGTCCCAAGTTTGACAATGATGATGGAGAAGGTGAATTGGTTGACAAGACGGACAAGAGCTGGGATTTGAAGTCTAAAGATCAGGGACAAAAGTTAGAGAAGAATCCAAGTCACAGTGACATGGGTGGGAAGATTGATGAGAGTAGGGATTTGGAGTCTAATGCTCAAGAAAAAGAGTTAGGCTCTAATAAGGGACAAAAGGACTCATGTGATATGGTAAAGGCGGAGTCATTAGCTCAAGAAGAAAATGGTGTACAGGATAACTTGGGTAAGAAGACAGATGAGAGTAAGGTTTTGGATTTTAAAGCTCAAGAGCAGACAAGCCAAACCACAGACAGTATTCTTGGTGAGGAGGAGGAGCCAGAGCCGGTCTTTGATGGAATAGAGGTTCCTGGGATGGAAGCTAACAGAAGTATGTCCATGCGTAATTCAGATCTTGATTCAGAGACCCAGGGGGTAGTTGGAAAGGCAGTGGCTCTTAAAAACCTTGTTAAGGTGAAGGGTATAGGTGCAGTCTCCATTTTTCTGCGTCGCCTTTCTGGGAAAAGAGATGAAGGTGGAGATGATGTTCTTGACAATGCAGATAAGAATGCATCAGATTCTGAACTAGCACAAGCTACAGCCATAAAAGGAAGAGTTATATTGTACACAAGATTAGGATGCCAGGACTGCAAAGAGGCTAGATTATTTTTGTACACAAAGAATCTCAGATATGTTGAGATCAATATCGATGTATACCCCAGTAGGAAGCATGAGTTAGAAAAATTTGCTGGGTCTTCTGCTGTTCCAAAGGTGTTTTTCAATGAAGTCCTTATTGGAGGCTTGAGTGAGCTAAAGGGCTTGGATGAGTCTGGGGAGCTTGATGAGAAGATTGATTCTATGATTAGTGAACCACCATCATTTGAAGCTCCTTTGCCGCCACTTTCGGGTGAAGATGATTTGTCAAGTAGTGGAGCTATTGATGAACTAGCTCTACTTGCCCGAAAAATGAAAGAATTCGTTGAAGTGAAAGATCGATTTTATAAAATGCGCAGGTTTACCAACTGTTTTTTAGGTTCAGAAGCGGTGGATTTCTTATCAGAGGATCAGTATCTGGAGAGGGAAGAGGTTAGTTGGATTTTTATGTTCTAGTTTTGGGAAAGTATGTTGAATTTTTGTTAATGGTCAGTTGGCCAGATTACTTTGCATTTTCCTAAGAAATTATTGGGCATCATTTACGTTAAATTTGTCTATCGTAGAGTATGCTTTTGGATTCTATCTTATATACAAGAATTGATTTTAATTTTTGAGTGTGTTGATTACTACAATTGCTCGTATTATCATTAACTCTTCCCCTTGTCCTTTTGGTTTGTGTTATGAGACAGGCTATCGAATTTGGGAGAAAGCTTGCAAGCAAACTCTTCTTTCAACATGTTCTTGAGTGAGTCCCTTGAAATATTTCCTTAAGTGTCTTCTACTCTATTTCCCTTTGTTTCACTGCTAGGAAAGTGTGACTGGAAAGTGGAAAGTAGCTCAAAAGAAAAGTGGTGGTAAGGCAAATGTGAAGTAAAATTACCCCTGACTGTTTTATTTGTGAGGGGAGTTTTGGAAACTGATCTCTCAGCTCTCCATGATTCATTGTTTTGTCAAATAGTACAGTTACTGTGGGATCCATATATTTTCTTAAACAATCAAATGCATGAAATATAGGCAAACAATTATAATTTTTTCCATGTAAAACCTATTTGCAAGACGTATCATTCCATTATTGACATTTATTCTCATCTGTTTGTTCTCAATGACGCTTTTACGTTGCTCTAGGGAGAATCTGTTCGAGGATGGGAGCCACCTGTATCGGTTCTTGGATGATGATCCAATTGTGTCTCAATGTCACAACATTCCAAGGGGTATAATTGATGTTAAGCCAAAGCCCATCTTAGAAATTGCATCAAGGTTGAGATTCACATCATATGCAATCCTTGAAGCCTATGTGTCAGAAGATGGAAAGCATGTTGATTACAGAAGTATCCATGGAAGTGAGGAATTTGCAAGGTTTTCCCCTTTTTTTTCTTCTTATTCCCTAAAGGACCTTAGATGTGGAAAATGTAGTTTTGGTATCTTTAAACTATTTGTGTTTTTATTTCGAAGATATTGTTAATGCTAATATCATTATAGGTATCTGAGAACTATAGAAGAGCTTCAAAGAGTTGAAGTGCAGAGCATGCGGAGGGAGGAGAAACTTGCTTTCTTCATAAATCTCTACAATATGATGGCCATCCATGCAATATTGGTATGGGGTCATCCAGCTGGAGCAATAGAAAGAAGGAGGTTGTTTGGAGACTTCAAGTATGTTGTTGGTGGGTTCACGTACTCACTTTCAGCTATTCAAAATGGTATTTTACGGGGAAACCAGCGACCACCTTACAATCTCATGAAGCCGTTTGGTGCAAAAGATAAGCGTTCCATGGTAAGATGGTACTAATATTCTTCAGTATTGACATGGTTTAAATTTGCCACATCTGTTGGTTGAACAGACAGGGTTTTTTTTTTTTAATTATTTTATTTCATGCATAACTTATATGATTGAACAAATTTGGCTTTCCCACATATGTAGTATTTCAGAATGCTTTTGGCCATAAAATTGGAAAATTTTGGCCTGTTTGTAATTTAATTTGAGAATCAGAGTTTGGTACTACACATCATTTTTCTTTTGAAGTTATTATAATCAATAAATAGTTTGCTACTAGGCAAGTTTATCTCTTAAGAGCTAATTGTATTCATTGCCAATACCTCATTTTTTTCCCTTTCTATATCAGGTGGCTCTTCCTTACCCAGAGCCTCTTATTCATTTTGCTCTGGTTTGTGGAACTCGATCAAGCCCTGCTCTTCGATGCTATTCTCCAGGGGACATTGATAAAGAGTTGATGGAAGCAGCCCGTAATTATTTAAGAAATCGAGGTCTTATTATTGATTTTGATGCCATGGTTGCATCAGCCAGTATTATTCTTAAATGGTAAGTTTCTCATAGAAAGGGATCTAATTTGTAATTCTTAACATGGGGATCTTCTGAGAACTTTCTGTGTGGAGTTCAATGTTCAGTTACTTGCTCTAATAGGAGTCCAACCCAAAACCTTCCTCTTATTGTGTGTTATTCTGAAACTTTCCGATAATTAACGTCTCTCTTCTAATGATACTCCTTAATGCTCTCAGGTTTAGCATAGACTTTGGTAAGAATGAGGTAGAGGTACTGAAGCACTCATCAAACTACTTGGACCCTGCTGTCTCAGAAGCTTTACTGGAGTTGCTTGCCAACTCTCAGTTGAAGGTGATATATCAGCCTTATGACTGGGGTTTGAACTGCTAGCGTTAGATATAGCTTTCTTGCATACCAATACAGTTCTAAATATTTAGCTTCCTTTGTTTTACATAAAATTAGCATTATGAGTGAAGTGATGAGATGCTTTCGTTATTGATATCTCCATTCGTAGTTGCATAGATATACAACAGATGCTTTTTCTTTCTTTTGGTAAATTTTAAATATAAATAGGATGGTCAGCAGACGCATTGCAAAATGTACATGGTGGCTCATACACGATGATCTTGGTTTTAATTACAATCATCATACGCCTTATGTCTTTTTCTTTTTACGTTTTGATTTCTTAACTTTGGTCATAAATATTTTCTTATCATAAATACATGAATATACTCATTGTCTAGTAAAACATTTGTGAATGATGCATATTCAGAATCTCTGTAAAAGAGAGAAACTTGGGAACAGGTTACTGCTTAATGAAAAATTCTTATTTGAACAAGTTAGTTCTTAATGGTGACCCCAGGAATCATTGCTTGGGAGTCGGGAAATCTCAGCGATCTTGGATTTTGATAATATATGTTAAATGATTAGATGCAATAATGTCGTCCACCTAAAGGACAAATTTTGAGCACTAGGAGGCATTTATTTTACTCAATTGGATTTGATACACTAAGCCAATGAGTTATTAATTTTAGCACTTGCAAATTCTATCTAGTGGTTATACATCACCTTTCACGGTTTCTTAATATTTGTTCTTCATTTGTACAACAATATTATGGATAAGGAACAATAAATCATTGGAAGTTTATGTAATTCATTTTTTTGCGTTTATTATATTCAAGCAATTAAACTTTGAGTATTAATTAAAATTCCTAAATTTGAAATCTCACATTCCACATGCGAATGCGATTGGTAAGAGAGTTGGTTTTACTTCCAGAGTCAATTTCACAAATCGACAGGGGAAAAATGAATAGGTGAGTAAGGCCAAGGAATAAAATTTCGGGTTTCGAGGAAATTTCGAAGATTTTTAAATTTCGACAAAAATTAGACGGAAACGACGGAAATTGTTATCAAAATACGGAAATTTTGAATGAAAATTTACTATATGTTTATTTAACATATTATCTACTACATTGATAAAAGAACATTGAAAAAACCAAATTATATGGTAGATTTCATGTGATATGTAATGAATATAATGCACGTTGTACTGTTAAAAAAAATGTTTCACTAATTAATAATTACATAATGAAATTACACGAATAAATCATCAATGTGGCAATAGAAAGTAACAAACTTACTCAAAGGGACTTGGAAATGATTTTCGATAGTTAAATTGAGCTGAATTGGGTTAAAAGAGAACTAACTCGGTGGCAGCAGCAGCAGCGATAGCGGTTTACCTTAAATTTCAATTTCACAAATTCTCCAAATTGGAAAACTAAACATTTAGGGAATGAAACCCCATGGTAAAGGAATAAATTTTTTTTTTTTTCATAATTTATATTTATAACTAAACGAAACACCAAAATGGCCAAATCAAATCTCAAACATTTTTTTTCTTTCCAATTGCCTAAAGACTCTAAAATTTTTCTTTCAAATCTCAATCAACTCTAAAAATTTTTTTTTTTCTTTCCTTTTCTCTTCTTTCTTTTTTTTTTCTTTCTTTTTTTTTTCTTTCTTTTTTTTTTCTTTCCTTTTTTTTCTTTTCTTTTTTCTTTCTTTTCTTTCCTTTTCTCTTCTTTCTTTTTTCTTTCCTTTTCCTCTTCTCCCCTGTGACTTTGGTCTTCGTCTTCCAGTGGTGGTCTTCGTCTACTCTTCCACAGTTTTTTTTCCTTTTTCTTTTTCTCCCTTCTTCTCTTTGTTTATCTCTCCCAGTCCCTCACTCCCTCATCTTTCCTAATCTCTCTCTTCCCTCTCCCACACCGGATTTCTTTCTCTTCCTCTCCCCTCCGCGGATCTCTTCTCTCCCTCCGACGACGGCGCGCCGCTGCAGCTTCCTCTCCGATCTCTTCTCTCCCTTCGGCGATGGTGCTCTACCTCTGCCTCCCCTCTCTCCCTTCGGTCTAAGTTTCGCCGAAATTTCGTGGATTTCGAAAAATTTCGGCGAAATTTTTCGAAATCCTCTTGATATGGTGTTAAAATTTTCTTACTTCTAAAAAACGAAATTTTACTCCTTGAGTAAGGCGCATACATGGCCAATTTTGGTTGATTTTGTTAGAAGCCGCATATAATAATTGTCTGCGTTTAAAAAGCACAAGTCAAATTGTTTTCTTCTTCTTCTTCTTCTTTCTTTTTTTTTTTTTTTTTACATGGCATACTCACATTGAGTTCTACTATATTATTATGTTTTGTATAAATTCAATTTAGACACATAACTATATATGTCATTTCAACGAGGTTTATAAATTTTAAACTATTTTAAATATATACTTGATTTATTATCTAAATTGAAAAATGGACTTCTGTCCATCGATTTGTTGAGAGATCAGTTAAATACCAACTTGACTTTTGCTGACGGAGATTAATTGGCGACGTGGCGCCAACTTAGCATACTTTTCTCGCCAAATAAGCGACATATGTCCACCTGACACGGGCCCACACACCCATCACCTCTTTCCTGCTCGCAGAACGCTCTCCTGATTATTTAGTCTCCTAAAAACATTACGTTTTCTCCCAAATTCGAATATAAATCTCTCACATGTGTTCGACGAGCGAGAAAGAGATGATGAGTTTATAGGCCCGTGTCAGGGGTTAAATGGAGATGTGTCACCATGTAGCTCATTTGATATGAAATGTTTGTTGAGATGACGCTACGTCGCCAAGTAATCTCGGTCAGCAAAAGCCAAGCTGGTATTTGATTGATCTCTCAACGAATCAATAGACGAAAGTCCATTTTTCAATTTAGATAGTAGATCGGGTGTATATTTGAAATATTTTAAAATTCGTGAAATTTGTTGAAATAACATATATAGTTATATGTCTAAATTGAATTTATGCCCATGTTTTTTATGTAAGGATGTAGTACGCATATGTATTACATAGGTTGGAACAAAAAAATTGGGAATAAGTAGCATTTTCTATTTTTTAATGTTCTGAATGATTTCAGATCAAAACAATGTTTTAAATGATTTCATTAAGGGTTTAAATTCTATAATCATAAGCTCTAAACTATAAATCTTCAACCCCAATAAATCCTAAATCAATAAATTAACCAAAACAAATAATTATTAGCATTATATGTCTTTCAACTTGTTAATCGTTCTAATAATAAATAAAAAAAATTGTTGATCCTTGGCGGTTGAAAATCTGCCCATAACTAAACTGCGAAACATATTGTTGGCAATTGTAAATCTGCCCATACTTAAGTTGTGAAAGAATCATTAATTAACCAAGCACTGTAGAAATTTATTGGAAAAAGTAATTATAAATTTATAACCAACCCCAAAATATCTGGAAAGCTAAAGCTAGCTAGCTATTCCCACTAATTAAAAGCATTTTCCTCTTCCTTGGAAGTCCATAGCAAACCAATGAACACCTCCTCATCCACTGCCCAATGTAAGGCCAGTAAGGCCCATGCAACTCACTTCAGGTTTCAGAAATACAACTCCCTTGCTCACAAAGCAGGGGAGCTTTCAAACAGAACACTGTTTTTCCACTTTGAGGGAACATTGTTGAGATCGTCTTCACCGTTTCCTTACTTCATGCTTGTGGCTTTTGAAGCTGGTGGGCTCTTGAGGGCTCTTGTTTTGCTTCTTTCAATCCCTTTTGTGTGTTTGCTTGGTGGAGAGCTGGGGATCGATGTAATGGTTTTCTTATGTTTTTTTGGGGTTAGAAAGGAGAGAATGAGAATTGGAACAACTGTGCTGCCCAAGTTTTTCTTGGAGGATGTTGGGTGTGAAGGCTTTGATGTGGTAGTGAGGTGTGGGAAAAAGGTGGCAGTGAGTAATATGCCCAGAGTCATGGTTGAAGGGTTTTTGAAGGAGTGGGTTGGGGTTGATGCTGTTGTTGCAAGAGAACTAAAGATGGTTGGTGGGTACTTTGTGGGTTTGATGGAGGAAAAAAACACAAACAGTTTGGATGCAATTCAGATTCTTGGAGATGATAAATCATCAGGTGGTCAAGCAATTGGTATAATTGATTGCCACAATAAATTTCTCCATCAGCAACTCTTTTCTCATTGCAAGGTTGGTCATTTATGTGAAACTATTTTTGGGTTTTGAACTAATCTCTCCTAATTTTAACAGTCAATACCCATATATATATGTTGCAGGAGGAGGTTTACTTGCTGACTGAAGCTGAGAAGAAGAACTGGCAAAGCCTTCCAAGAGAAAGATACCCAAAGCCATTGATCTTCCATGATGGAAGATTGGCCTTCAGGCCAACCCCACTTGCCACCTTGGCCATGTTCTTGTGGATGCCACTAGGATTTTGCATCTGCATCATCAGATTCATTGCTGGCATGTTTCTACCTCACTGCATTTGTAACCCAATCTTGGCCTGTACAGGGTTAATTACCACAATTTCAACACCCAACTCCTCCATTACCTCCACAAATTTTGGTAAAGAAAAACCAAGGGGCATACTCTATGTGTGCAACCACAGAACCTTGCTTGACCCACTCTTTGTTCAATTAGCTACCAATAAATATCTCACTGCAGTCACCTACAGTTTGAGTAAAGTTTGTGAGGTAATTGCTCCCATGAGGACTATCAGATTAACAAGAGACAGAGAGAGAGATGGGAAAGCAATGGACAAATTCCTAAGCCAAGGTGACCTTGTGGTTTGCCCAGAAGGAACCACCTGCAGAGAGCCTTATTTGTTGAGGTTCAGTCCCTTATTTGCTGAGCTGACTGATGACATAGTCCCTGTGGCCATAGATGTGCAAGTGAACATGTTTTATGGAACAACTGCAAGTGGGTTTAAATGCTGGGATCCAGTGTTTCACTTCATGAACCCAAATCCTGTTTACACCATTAGGATTCTTGAGAAATTGCCAGGATCATACACTTGCAAGTTTGGTGGGAAATCACGGTTTGAAGTTGCCAATCATGTACAAAGTGAGATTGGCAAAGCTTTGAAATTTGAATGCACAAGTCTCACAAGGAAAGACAAGTATATGGTATTGGCAGGCAATGATGGGCGCTAGAAGGACTCAAGGTGACTCATGACTACTGTGAACTATGTGTATGACCAGCAGCTTTAAGACATATGTATTGTGGGAAAAAATCATATAAGCAAGATATAGTCATATAGATATAGATTATAGATTATACATACGCGATGCATGTGGAAATATGATGAGGTTTATAATATATATGATGGGGGTGACGAGATTATAAGTGTGGTTTTTGCATCACTAAATTATATATCCTTAAGTTTTAAACACATTATTTAAATTATATAAAGCAATAAGAGTATAATTGATATTTCAAGATTGACAATGAGATTTTTTTATATAACAATACAGATAGATATTTCAAATGCGAACTGCTTTGAGTTATTGAGAGTCAGTGAAGGAGTTAAATTTCGTTTTTGGGGAGTATGGAAATTTTAACACGAACTCGTCACTTTTTCGTCAATATTTCGTCGAAATTATTGAAATTTGGCGAAATTTTGCTCACAGAAATCTTCTCCTTGCTGGCGTGGGACCGGACCACAGTTCTTTCCAGATCTGGGCAGCCAAGAGAGGGAGGGAGAAGAGAAGGAGGATGAGATCGGCGAAGAGAAGGAGGAACTGAGGAAGACTGGAAGAGATCGAGGGGAGGGAGAGCGAGGAGAGAGAAGAGAGCGACTGGAATTGGGAGGCCTGAGAGAGAAGAGAGCGACTGACATAGAGAAATGAGAGGGAAGAACTTCTTGGCTTGGATGCGACTGGCTGCGTCTAGGAGAGAGAGAAATGAAAGGGAAAAATTGAAGAAGAAAGTGAAGTGGAACTGTGGAACTGTGGAAGCCAGGAAGGAAAGAAACAAAAAAAAGAGAACAGGAAAGAAAAGAAAAGAAAAAAAAAGGAAGAAAAAAAAAAGAAAAAGGAAAAAAAGAAAAAAAAAATTTAGGGTTTGAGGTCTATGGGCAATTGGAAAAAATAAAAGAATTTGAGGTTTCGTTTAAATCCTAATATCTTATACCATATCTTCAAGAATATAGAATATGTAGGGTTTAATGTAATATTAGGGCATATAAAGTATAAGATTTAGTGTATAGATTATAGAGTATAAAAAATATACTAATTTTATTTATTCATTAATTTTATTTAACAATATTTGTTTGCAGCCCACATTATATTTATCACATATTACATGAAACTTACCATATAATTTAGTTTTTTCAATGTTTTTTTTTATCAATGTAGTAGATAATATGTTAAATAAACATATAGTAAAGTTTCATTTAAAATTTCTGTATTTTGATAGCAATTTTCATCGTTTCCGTCTAATTTTTGTCGAAATTTAAAAAATTTCAAAACAAAAATTTTTATTCCTTTTGAGACCCATGAATGTAACCAAGATTTAGGTGAGCTTCATCTTTTTGTTTAATCGTATAATCGGGTTCATACCCTAAAAAAAAAAAAAAATATATATATAATCGGATTTGTATAACCGAACTTCTTGAACTTTTCGTCTTTTTTTTTTTTTATTTAGAAAAAAGAAAAGTGTATGCAACTGTTGTACCCAACTTTTCTCCCACATCCAACCTCTTACAATCTCACATGTCAAATAATATGATTAATTTTGGAAAAGGAATGTTGTACTTGTACACAACGGTTGCATATAAGTATTTCGCTTTCTTGACTCTTTTCTACCTTGGTGTTTTCATCTTAGTGGTCCAAGACTCCAACGTAGCATATGGAGTTAGGATGGTAATTAATTAAGTAGGATGGGTAAGAGGAATGAACACGTGAGACTCAACTTCAAGAGTAGGGTAATTGAGTGGGTTGGGGACTCATCAATCATCATGTACTAAAAACAAATTAAAATATCTTGGTGCTTGGATTGGATATTAATTACATGACCATTGAACAATGAAAGTGAATTAAACCTAAAACATTTATTGGTGGCCACAGGCCCACAGGCCCACAGGCCGGGATGGAAAGCATATATATGGAAGGATTGGTACTAAGTAGTAGTAAGCCATCATTTTCACACAAGAGGGAAAAAGGTCGGTAGAGAGGGACTACATTGCATGATGCATGAAAGTGAAAGAAAGCTTAAAAGTTTCATCAATCATCATGCAATCTTGAAATGTAATATTTCCTTAAGCAAATTTCATTCTTTATTTGCCCTAAAAAGAAAAATAATGAATTAGTGAAAACCTCAAGAAAATTTTCGAATTTGAATCATAAATTTGGAGAAGACTTTAATATATTTGGTGGCCCCAAGCACTAAAACAGCGTTAGTTAGACCGGTCGATGGCCAACAACTTATGGAATGTCTTTTTTTTTTTTTTGAGCAAATTATATTTTAATACTTTAATTCTATTTCATTTTTTAACTTGATACCTCAATTTTTAAAAGTTGTATTATGATATCTCAATTTTTATTTCGTATCAATTTCATACTTCCGTTACCTCAATTTGCATTATAAGCTTTTAAAAGTTCACAACTCTTCCAACGTCGCTGTCGATTTCCCCATCGTTCTCCCTTTTTTTTTTTCTTTTTCTTTTTTGTTAATGCTGCTATTGTTTTGCTGATTAGGGGAGTGGGTTAGGATATCCCAAACGTAGGAAGTTCTCTTCTTCCCTTTTTTTTTTTTAAATGTATATTATCTTTTAAGTCTTTAGAAATACATTGTGAGTTTTTTATAAGTGGAGTTAATTTTGAGATTTCCAAAAATCAAAAAGTGTTTTTATTTTTATTTTTTTTAAATATGTTAAATATTGTTTACATGTATGCCCTTATTATATTAGATTGTTTGTTAGTAACTTTTATTTTTAAGTGGGGGTATTTTTGGGTATTTTGAAAATTTAACTTTACTCTCTTTTCTCTCTTTATGTATACTAACCTCTTGACATGCGCTCTGTGCATATTAATTAACATTTCTATTGTGTTTTTTCTTTTGTATTTTGTTTTTTTGTTTTAGAACTTCCGATCACTTTTTTCACGTTTTAAGGTAGTGGGGTGTCTTTTTTTTTTAATAGTTATGTTTTACAGCTATACCCTCATGTATTAGGATGTTTTTATGATTATTTGATTAAATAAAAAATAGTTTAAGCAATCTCATTTTTAGTGAAACTTGTAATACTAAACTCTTTTTCTGATTTTATAATAGTAAAGATAGAAGATGCAGTGAGCCTTGCTAATTTTATTCTCATCTTTTCTCTTTACATGGGTTTATTTTATTCGTGTCTTTTATATGAAGGATACCATATTGAATTATAGTTTGTGTATTACGTATAGACAATGCTTGGCTCCTTCCCCTAACAGAGCACCTCTTCCTTCCACATCTTACAAACTCATGTCTTTTTCTGTTATTTTATTCTAAATAAATAAAAAAGAGAGAAAAAATAGTTTATGAGATGCAGAAGGAGAAGGTGCTCCGGAAAGGAGCCAAGCTTTTTTTTTTTTTTTTTGGGCCGGTAAGGAGCCAAGCATTTTTGTTATATATATATATATATAAGTATATAACTCATATATAGACTAAACCCTATTCCTCTAAATGCACACATTGATTTTTTCTCTTTCTTTCTCACTATGTGTTATCTTTATAGCCTTAGAGTCTTTTTTTTTTTTTTTCACAATTATTAAGATCTTCAATGTTGGGATATTCTCTTTGTTGGTCAACATCATCTGACGGACTGCATTTGTCTGCACACTTTGAAAATTCAAAGAATTACGAATTTGATTGATTTTTACAAAGATGATCCTTAAAAAAGGACCTAAGAAATAGATGGTCTTGATTTTGAAATTCTCCGCTTTGTAATTATTGGATGGTTAAGTGAGCATGAAATTTTCCACTCTCTGATGAACAAGCGATTATTTATATATATATATATTTTCATCTGATTTGTGTTAGGGTTTGATTTTATTGTCGTTTGGCCATCTTTGTGCTGCTTTGGCATTGGGCTCCTCTTTGCCCTCTTTTCTTTTGTTTTCTGTAGGCTTTGGTTGTATTAGGCTGCCTCAGCCCCCTTTTTTGGTATACGCGCTTTTTCTTTTTCTTTTTCTTTCTGTTTTTGTAATTTGCTTTCTCTAATTATGCACGGGTGGTATTATTCCCACCCCCTATTCATATTTCCCCATCCACCATATTTTCTCATTCTCTTCAAAAAATTAAAAAAATATCTACTAATTTCATCGATGTTTTCCCTAAATTACCCCCACCTCTTTCCTTTCCTCTTCATCTTCTCCTTCTCACCCACCCTTAAAAAAGGAAAACAAAAGAATGCTACAGTTAGTCTACTTGCACCTGCTGAATTATTTGAATGGATGATCTCTATGAAAATTTTTCTTTTGATTGGTCATAGCTTCAACTTCCTACATTAAAAATATGATTTTGCTTAAATAGTTAAATCTAATGATCTCTACGGATGTACAAGCCCATCAGATGAGTTGCCATCTTGAGTTTTTTTTTTTTTTAAAGAAAATTTAAATGTGTCCTTTTTGGTAATTTCATAAAAAAGTAAAATGTTAATAATTATAAACCCCCTAGTTAGAGATAAAATCTCTCATAACCTCCACCCAAAATCTAACTCTCTTATAACCCCCAATCTTACACTTAATATTTTCCTAAACCCCCTAGTCAACTAATACCCAGTCAACTTTAACTCCCCATATTTTAATTTTCCAGTTTTACCCCTTTTATTTTATTTTCATTTTCAGCCTATCTGTTGCCTCTCTCCCCTCTGCGTCTCTCTCTCTCTCTCTCCCCGTTGCTGTCGCCGGCGCGTGCGCCGCCGTCTGGCGACGGTTGCCGGCGAGACCGGTCCCATCACACTCGCCTCTCCTTCCTCTTCCTCCCTATGCCCTCCACGTGCCGTGAAACTAAACGTCGACGCCAGATCGGGTCTAAGCAGATCTGAGCTCTCTCGTCGGCCATCCGTCAATTCCGGCGGCGACGAGGTGTCGGACCGGTTGGGTTCTTCTCGCCTCTTCTTCTTCTATCTATTCATGGCCTTTTCTTTCCCATAAAATCCACAGAAAACCAAATGCAGCCCGAAGTCCGATCGTCATCTCCGGCGGTGACTTCGCGATTCCGGCGACGTTGCAGCTGCTCTCCACTTCCAGAAGCTTCCTCTCGACGTGGTGAGTGTGATGGTGGTCTCCGATTCTCCAACTGACCACCGTGGACGGCGAATCGACTCCGAGAAGGTCCGAGACTTACCGCCGCCATTGCCGGCGATTCCGACGGCGGATTGAAGTGGTTCCGGTCCCATTCTTCTCCCCTCGACATTCTCTCTCTACTGGTATACAAATTTGTGTTCAATTGCCTCGAATTTCAAAAGCCCTAATTTGAAAACCCTATCCTCCGCTGCTGCCACTCTCGGAATTCGGCGGCTCCGACCACCCATGGTTAAGATTTTGGTATGAAAATGCTCATCTCTCTGAGTTCTTTATGTTTGTTAAATCAATTCTTTGATTTAGATACTGCATTTGATAAGCCTACATTTATTGATTAAACAGTTTCAGTACTTGAAACAGTTTCAGTACGTGAAACAGTTTCAGTACGTGAAACAGTTTCAGTTCGTGAAACATGAGTTTTAAATGAATTTTGAATAAAATTATGGTTCTGAAATATGATAAATCAAATTTGTAGGTAGAAACAAATCGAGGCAATGGCGACTGTCGTGTACTCGTCAGCATCGATAGGCTCACATCGATGGCTTGTTGTGTTGGCTACTCCTCTTATCTTGATGACTTGTTGTATTGTTGTTTTTTTTGATAAGGTTGCTGTGTTTTTTTTAGTGAAACGGAATTCAGTAAAGGTGTAACTGTTTTAGTGATGTGTAATTGTTTTAGTAAATGTGTAATTATTTTTTAATTAAGGTGTAATTGCATTTTAGTCGAGGTGTAATTGTTTGATCACTTAATTCAGTTTCAGTAAGTGAATTCATAACTGAATTCTTCAATTTAGTGTAACTGAATTTCTGAAATTCAGTTTCAGTGTAATTGAATTCTTGAAATTCAGTTTCAGTGTAACTGAATTTTTGAAATTCAGTTTCAGTGTAATGAAATTCAATTTCAGTGTTTGATTTTAGTTTTAGTGAAATATTGAGTTTTAGCAAAAACTTCAATTCCAAAAAAAAAAAAACAGTTTCACCAAAATACAGTTACAGTGACGTCAGCA
>QANW01009953.1:650784-677207 GCA_003254865.1 Dryas drummondii
AAAAAAAAAAAAAAAAAAAAAAAAAAAGGTTCCTACACTCTTGAGTCTTGCCTCTTACCTTTATTTATTTAAAAATTTTAAAATTTCTAAGCATGTCGATGAAAATGGAAACTAGTCAAACTACGAGCAACTAAGGGAAAAGGACGTACACCAAGAAAAGAAAAAGGAAACACATGAATTATATGGTGGTGTATGTTTGGATGAAATTTGTAGTGTTTGAATTGTTAAAAAACACAAGATATATGACTTAATTTGTCTTCTTCCTTTTTTGTTTTTATATTAGGTTTCATTATTTGTTTCATGGACCCAATCGGATGGCCCAAGCCTAGCCGGATCCTAAAGCCCAACAAAGAAATGAAAAACAGGCCTTTTAATAAGAGACCATAGGCTTAAGTCAAACCCCATAGAAATTTTCAATGCTTAAAATGCCTAACATCAACATTTAAGTCCTCATAATGCAAGAGGTCGCTACTTTGAATGGAAGTAAGAGGGTTTATAAAGTGGCAAAAGAGAGGGAGGAACAATTTTTGGTATGTTGGTGTGACTATGTACTCCCACAGTCATAGTTGCGACTGTCATGCATTTACAATTACTGCATGAAATTTATAAAAGTTTGAGGTTTATAAGGGTTTAAGGCTTCAGGTTCGGACTTAGGGCTGAACTCCTATAGTTTAGAGAGCACCACTAAAACCTAAGCTTTTAAACCAGAATCTAAACATTGAAAAGATATCAACTATAAGTTGTTACTGTAACTTCAGGTTGTGATTTTCATAAATTTATAAATATAATCCATAGCAGTACTGTGTCTCCGGCGGAAGCCATGCCAATGGTCTTCTTCGAATGCTTCAAAACCTTCACCGGATCTGCTCTTCTTCGAATGTTTAAGGATACGCTTTTTTGCATAAATAAACAACTAATGTACAAACTCACAAGTCACAACACAATTACATTATTAATTATGTCACAAGAAGATAAAGCTCACAGAAATCATGGTGGTTACAGATCCTCACAGCTCTATCTCTTCACTTGATGAAACAATTCACAATTGAAAATATATAAATTAATGCTAGCTTACATGATCTTTTTCTCACCATACACAAGTCTTATAAGCTGTACGGTCATGCACACATTGTAGTCATGAATCACCTTGAGTCCTTCAAGCTCCCATCATTGCCTGCCAATATCATATACTTGTCTTTCCTTGTGAGACTTGTGCACTCAAATTTCAAAGCTTTCCCAATCTCATTTTGCACATGATTCGCAACTTCAAACCTTGATTTCCCACCAAACTTGCAAGTGTATGGTTTTGGCAACTTCTCAAGAATCTTAATGGTGTAAACAGGATTTGGGTTCATGAAGTGGAACACTGGATCCAAGCATTTAAACCCACTTGCAGTTGTGCCATAAAACATGTTCACTTGCACATCTATGGCCACAGGGGACTATGTCATCAGCCAGCTCAGCAAAAAAGGCTCTCTGCAGGTTGTTCCTTCTGGGCAAACCACAGGTCACCTTGGCTTAGCAACTTGTCCATTGCTTCCCTATCTCTCTCTCTCTGTCTCTTGTTAATCTGATAGTCCTCATGGGGGCAATTACCTCATTGACTTTACTCAAGCTGTATGTGACTGCAGTGAGAGATTTATTGGTAGCTAATTGGACATAGAATGGGTCAAGCAAGGTTCTGTGGTTGCACACATAGAGTATGCCCCTTGATTTTTCATTACCATAAATTGTGGAGGTACTGACAGAGTTGGGTGTTGAAATTATGGTAATTGTCCCTGTAAAGGCCCAGATTCGAGCACAAATGTTGAGAGGTAGAAATATGCCAGAGAGGATTCTGATGATGCTGATGCAAATTCCTAGTGGCATCCACATGAACATGGCAAAGGTGGCAAGTGGGGATGGCCTGAAGGCCAATCTTCCATCATGGAAGATCAATGGCTTTGGGTGTTTCTCTCTTGGAAGGCTTTGCCAGTTTTTCTTCTCAGCTTCTGTCACCAAGTAAACCTCCTCCTACAAACATATATATTGATGGTATTAATTATTAAAATTAAGAGAAAATAGTTCAAAACCCAAAAACAGTTTCACATAAATGACCAACCTTGCACTGAGAAAAGAGTTGCTGATGGAGAAATTTATTGTGGCAACCAATTATACCAACATCTTGACCACCTGATGATTTTTCATCTCCAAAACTCTGATATGCATCTAAAATGTTTGTGTTTTTTTCCTCCATCAAACCCAAAAAGTACCCACCGACCACCTTCAGTTCTCTTGCAACAACAGCATCAACCCCAACATAATCCTTCAAAAACCCTTCAACCATGACTCTTGGCATGTCACTCACTCCCACCTTTTTCCCACATCTCATCACCACATCAAAGCCTTCACACCCAACATCCTCCAAGAAGAACTTGGGCAGCACAGCTGTCCCAATTCTCATTCCTTCCTTTCTAGCCCCAAAAAAGCATAAGAAAACCATCACATTGAGCCCCAGCTCTCCACCAACCAAACACACAAAAGGGCTTACAAGAAGCAAAACAAGAGCCCTCAAGAGCCAACCAGCTTCAAAAGCCACAAGCATGAAGTAAGGAAACAGTGAAGATGATCTCAGCAATGTATCCTCAAAGTGGAAAAACAATGTTTTGTTTGGAAGCTCCCCTTCTTTGTGATCAAGGGAGCTGAATTTCTTAAATTTGAAGTGGGTGGCATGGGCCTTGCTGGCCTTACTTTGGACAGAGGATGAGTTCCTTGGCTTACTATGGACTTTGAAGGAGGAGGAATGAGCTTCTAGTGACATTACATTTCCAGACATCTTTTGGTTGGTTGCTACTTTTTGCAATGGATCCCTGCTGGACTAATTTATACATTGTTTGGTTTATTAATTACAATTTTTTTTTTTTTTTTTTTAGGGGGCTTTTCCAATNTTTAGGTATGGACATTTTTCAATTGGGAACAACCGATAAGTGCATAGGCATTGTGCATAACATACTTTTATCAGTCTTTCTCTCATGCAAAACCGAGTCATAGGGACTTGGTCCGGACCATAAATACTATACGGCTATACATAATGCTCATCATATATTAAAACGTCTCTATACGGTAATATATGATATTCATCCTATATCAAAGCATCTCTATAGGGCAATACATAGTGCTCATCCTATACCTTATATCAGAAAGTTTTCATGCATAAAGACGTTCTCATATAAGATAGGCATTATGTATCGCAGTATATATAGTATCAAGTTTGGATGAAATTCGCATGACCTGGGTAATCTAGAAATGATATTTAAAAAATATTATAGAAAATAAACTATTCATATCATGAGACTATGCGGTGAGATAAACATAAAAATAAGAAAAAGAAAGAATGTATAAGCAAAATATAAGTAGCTAGCATTTCTCATAAAACTTTAAAGCTTTCGCTTTCATGCATCCTGTAATGTAGTACTCTGCCCTGCCATGTTTTTCCATCTTGAAGTCGCCCGCGGGGAGAAAACCTAACTGTTAGGTTGTACCATTCCAACCATATATATGCTATCCATTCCAGGCCAGCAGCCACCAATAAATGTTTTATGTTTAATTCACTTTCATTGTTCAGTGCTCATGCATGTAATTATTATCCAATCCAAACTATATTAATTTCTTACTCGTGCATGACTCCCCAACCGAATCAATTACCCAATTTACTTTTCTTTTATTGGGGAAGAGGGAATCCAACAACAACTTATTGTAGAGAGCTTGAGTCTTACGCATTCATCAATCTTATTCATTTTATTTACTTTGAGAATGTGAAGTCTAACGTCTAATATTGAAAATGATAGTTTTGTATAAGTGTTTATAAGAATTTTGGGATTCACCTATTATTGGTTGGATGCTTCAATTTCTTTCATGGTATTAGAACATGTTTACCCACGTGTGTTAGGCTAAGTGGTCATACGTGCTTTATCTCACCTAATATGAGTTGTCCACGTATTTAACTTAAGTAACGCAACACGTGCGAAGGCATGTAAGATTGTAGAGTGTGCTTGGATACTCCAATTTCCTTTATCCTTAATTGTATGAATTTGACCTCTAAATATTAGATATGTGCTATATGCCTGCATGTAAAAAAATGGTACAACTTACATTACTCATTCACCTACATGAAAACTATATGCCTGCATTTATCGCTTTTCATATTGTACCTTGATGGATCTACTCCTTTAAAGCCATATAATATATCCGTCTAGCTATCAAAAAAAAAAAAAAGTTAAAGATGGGTCCAAAAAGTAGAAACCAACCAATGGTGATGATCACATCCAAAATTTAATATGCATATTCATTATAGTGAATGGGAGTTGGAAGGCTTTTATAGGATTCTAAAACATGTTAGGTTGTTGTAAATATGTGTTAAACTAATGGCTTAATTGTCATTTTTCCCCTTAACTATGACTCAGAGTGTCGAATTGCTTCCCAAATCCATTAATTAAGCTATCAAACTTTTAAAAATAGGTCAATATGGGTTAATTTTCTAAAACTTCATCTGAATTCTCGTCAAAAAGATGTCATATAGCCCAAGCCCAGCAATGAAATGAAAAAGGCCCGATCATGGGCTTAAGTCAATCCCAATTGAAATTTTTAAACTTGAAAGGCCTAACATTAACATTTAGGCCGAAAGACACTTTTCATTCATGGAGTTTGCCTTCATTTGGACTTTCATCCATGTACTCTTTTCTGTCGGTTTTACATCTGTAGTTTACTTTTATTTCCAACTATAGTCTAAAATGTTAAATGGGTTCAATTTCGTCTAAAATTTTCCACGTGAATATCTAATGTGAGGATATTACCATTATTTTAAAAGCTTAATTGTGTTTTTACTACCCATAATTTTAGTTGATTCTCATTTCATCACCTAGATATTTATTTGTTCCAATTTATTTTATCACCTACAATTATTTCTTGTATCCCACTTTACATTTTTCGTCCATTTCGTTAGCTAATCTATTAATATCGGTGACAAAAATGATCCTGTTATATTAGCATTTTGTACGGCTTAGGTGATCGAATGGACGAAAAAATATAAAGTGACACATGAAAATAGTTATAGGTGGTAAAGTAAGACATATAAACATCTGATTGGTAAAGTAGAAATCAACTAAAAATATGGGTGGTAAAAATATAATTAAGCTTATTTTAAACATCATATAACTTACCTAAACTAATTGTGAGAATCCAAAATGACTAAAGTATCATCGCACATGAGGGTCATGTCATGATTAAGTATAAATAGTGCGTGAAAACAATTATGATTCAATAGTTTGAAGGGGTGAAGTCTTTCCTTAGTAAATTTGTTATAAATTTCTGTTTTGGTTATAATCAACGGAATTGAATTGTGAACTTGTCTAATGCTAATTCATTTGTTCACTCACCCTCACTATTTGAACTAACCTTCAAATTTAATTTGTATAAGTTTTTAACATATCATTATGTAACTAACTTTCAGGCCTAATGTGGCCCATGAGCATAACTGGCCGAGCTTAATTCCTCAAGGCCCGGTCCGGCCTAGCAGCCCTCCAAGAAAATTGACTTGATCATTAATCGGGGACCGTTGTCATAAACTAAAATGAAAGCTTTTAAAACACTCTGGTTTTGCTTGCTCCACATCAGGATGCCATTGCACCTTTTTAGGTTGATAACGATTATGTCATATATCCATTATATGACATATTCAGACCCAAAAAAAAAATGTTGAGTGTTGAGTGTTGACTGGTTCACTTTTTCACTTTTTCACTCTCTAACAAAGCCTAACACACAGCCCAATTACATAGTTATTTAACAAGAAGATAAATCTCACATATATGATATATCATGGTAGTTACAGAATTACAGTCATGGGTCTAATCACTTGATAAAACATTTCACAATTCAAATAATATATAAAGTTGATGCTAGCTTGCATGATCTTGTTCTCACCATGACACATGTCTTAAAAGCTGTGGTCATGCCCACATTGTAGTCATGAGTCACCTTGAGTCCTTCAAGCTCCCATCATTGCCTGCCAATATCATGTACTTGTCTTTCCTTGTGAGACTTGTGCACTCAAATTCCAAAGCTTTCCCAATCTCATTTTGCACATGATTGGCAACTTCAAACCGTGATTTCCCACCAAACTTGCAAGTGTATGATCCTGGCAATTTCTCAAGAATCCTAATGGTGTAAACAGGATTTGGGTTCATGAAGTGAAACACTGGATCCCAGCATTTAAACCCACTTGCAGTTGTTCCATAAAACATCTTCACTTGCACATCTATGGCCACAGGGACTATGTCATCAGTCAGCTCAGCAAATAAGGGACTGAACCTCAACAAATAAGGCTCTCTGCAGGTGGTTCCTTCTGGGCAAACCACAAGGTCACCTTGGCTTAGCAACTTGTCCATTGCTTTCCCATCTCTCTCTCTGTCTCTTGTTAATCTGATAGTCCTCATGGGGGCAATTACCTCATTGACTTTACTCAAGCTGTATGTGACTGCAGTGAGAGGTTTATTGATAGCTAATTGGACATAGAGTGGGTCAAGCAAGGTTCTGTGGTTGCACACATAGAGTATGCCCCTTGGTTTTTCTTCATCAGTACCATTTGATGAGGTAGTGGAGGACTTATTAATGTTGGGTCTTGAAATTGTGGTAATTGTGCCTGTAAAGGCCAAGATTGGGGTACAAATGCTGTGAGGTAGAAATATACCACATAAGAACCTGATGATGCAGATGCAAATTCCTAGTGGCATCCACATTAACATGGCAAAGGTGGCAAGTGGGTTTGGCCTGAAGGCCAATCTTCCATCATGGAAGATCAATGGCTTTGGGTATTTCTCTCTTGGAAGGCTTTTCCAGTTGTTCTTCTCAGCTTCAGTCACCAAGTAAACCTCCTCCTGCAAACATATATATATGGGTATAATTAATTGTTAAAATTAAGAGAAAAATTAAAGTGCAAAACCCAAAAAACAATTTCAAATAAAGGACCAACCTTGCAATGAGAAAAGAGTTGCTGATGGAGAGATCTATTGTGGCAACCAATTATACCAATTGCTTGACCACCTGATGATTTCTCATCTCCTAGAATCTGATTTGCATCCAAACTGTTTGTCTTTTTTTCCTCCATGAGACCCACAAAGTACCCACCAACCACCTTGAGTTCTCTTGCAAGAACAGCATCAACCGCAACACAATCCTTTAAAAACCCTTCAACCATGACTCTGGGTAAGTCACTCACTCCCACCTTTTTCCCACATCTCATCACCACATCAAAGCCTTCACACCCAAGATCCTCCAAGAAGAACTTGGGCAGCACAGCTGTCCCAACTCTCATTTTTTCCTTTCTAACCCCAAAAAAGCATAAGAAAACCATTACATTGAGCCCCAGCTCCCCACCAACCAAACACACAAAAGGGGCTGAAAGAAGCAAAACAAGAGCCCTCAAGAGCCCACCAGCTTCAAAAGCCACAAGCATGAAGTAAGGAAACAGTGAACATGATCTCAACAATGCTCCCTCAAAGTGGAAGAACAATGTTTTGCTTGAAAGCTCCCCTGCTCTGTGAGCAAGGGAGCTGAATTTCTGGAATTTGAAGTGGGTTGCATGGGACTTGCTGGCCTTACTTTTGAGGGAAGATGTTTTTCTTGGCTTGCTATAGACTTTGAAGGAGGAACAAAGAGCTTCTAGTGAAAATAGCTTTCCAGACATCTTTGGTTGGTTGCTACTTTTTGCAGTAGATGGATTAATTTATACATGGTTTGGTTTTTTAATGGGCCTTACACAATTTAGGTATAGACATCTTAAATTTTTCCAGTGGGAACAATCCATGAGTATCAATATATTTTCAGTCCAAAAATGGTATAAACATATATGATATATCTCATAAAAATCATAAAACAGGGAAGTGTTATTTCTCCCAATAACACTTCTATTACGGTAATGATATTTTCACCCCCAACAGAATAATGCGTTGTGCTCCACTAAATGTTTTGTCACTAACTTTAAAAACAATTACAAATAATTTTACATTTATAATTCAATAACACATTATTATTAATAATAAAAAACCGGACATTTTTTTTAATATATGGTCGGGTGCATTTATATATTACATAAAAAAGTAAGGATTTAATTTTTTATATATATATTTGTAGCGATGTAATTCTCAAAAGTAGAAATCGTAATTATATTTTAATTTTAACATTGTATCAATTAAACTCACTTTGCAGTGACTATAAAAAACTTCATAAAAAGATACACATAGATATACTTTGTTTTCTTTATACATAAACATGTCAAAAATTCATGAACCAACATAAAACACAAAAATTCAAGCTTATAAGTCACATACATCCTGATTTCAACAGTAACAATAGTTATTTTTGTTTCTCACTACAGAGTTACTTTCGAACAACCTCCTTTTTTATGTCTATTTCATTATTTCAGCGTCTTCTTTATAAAACATGGATTTACTTATTATCAAGTGGACTTTTTTAACATTCCAAAACATTAGGTGAGTTGATTTAACATTAGCAGGTGTAGAATAAATTTATTTATCATTTACTACTAATTTGAAGTTATTGATTGATCGGTAAAAACTAAGAACAAGTTAATTCCTTAAAGAAAGTATAGAAATAAGTGAAAATTAGAATAGGTCAAGTATTCGATCTCTTCTAACGTAACAAAAAGAAAATGGCATGTTAATTGTTGATTAGCATCATTAATTGATCTTTGAAAATCATTGATTACATTATAAAATGTATTCACAACACCTCATTGCTATTTCATAGTCAATAGTTAATAATATATATACGAGACGGAAAAAATACATATAAAGTACATAAATAATTGAAAAATACACATGTAATACATTTAAGTTAAAAATATATGTATTTTTTAAAAGAGTATGGAAAACAAAAAAAAAATAAAAAAATACTTATTATACGTAAATTTACTAACTATAGCCATAACATGCTTCCTAAGTTCCTAGGGTACACGTTGATAAAAGCTTTCCAACTCCCATTAAATTGTAATGAATGTGCAATGTGCATACTTATACACATTAAATTTTGGAAGAGAGCATCACTCTTGGTTGGTCACTACTTTTTGGCAATGGACCCATGCATCTTTATTTTTCTATAGATGGGAGTAGATCCAGATGCCATATGGCAAAGCGACAAACACACGCATATACACGTAGATTGTAGGCAGATAGAGCGAATGAGTTGCATGCGTGTTGATCCTTTGGCTAAATTTGTACCTCACAACGTACATATGGCTGAGAAAAATTTGTACCTCACAACATAAGGCATATGTTGATCACCAGCTAGTCTTGATTCTAGCTAGTGATCACTATTACACTCGAATTTGGTCACATTTACTAATATAAAATGAGAAATAAAAAGAATCGGAGTGAAAATGAATGAGTGAGAGAAGGAATTGGAGTGAGGATGAGTCATTCACATGAAGTTGATTTACACTCCTATATTTACTAATGATCATGAATCGAAACAAAAACTTATTAATTACTAACAAGTTTGAGTGTTGTTGAAAAAAAAAATTATTTTCTTAATGTGTATTTTGGAAAAAAAAAAATAAGGATACTTTTAGTATGAATTAATGACTCCTGATGGAATGAGAGTCAATATCATATCCCCCTAAGGAATGAGATTGGGGGAATGATTCCTCATTTTGGAGTGATCTCACTTATAGCCCGTTTGGGATTGTTGTTAGACACTCAAAAGCTATTGTAGATGACAATTCTAGGTCACTTACAACAGTTTTGGTATTCGGTAATAAAACAAAAAACTATAGTGTCACACTATTCTAGGTCAATCAATCACTACAATTTTGAAAAAAAGCAGCTATTCACCTGCTTTTCAAAACTACAGTGAATGAAAGTTGTGGGGCTCATTAATAAAAAATTTTAGTTGCCCAATATATCCTTAATTTTTATACAAAATGACAAAGGATTATCTCCAAACAAATAAGTCAAAAACACTTTCAGCATCATATTTATTTTAGTAATTATAAACAGCCACAGCAGTTTTACATTAAAATTTATCAAACACCTCGATACTGTTTTTACATTCACAACACTTTTGAAAATATAATTTACTAAACACTCAATTACTTTACTTTACAGTTGACTTTACTTTACAGCAGTTTTTTCTCACAATAATGTTAAACTAAACCTTACTTTTTTGATTCTCTGATACAAGTAAACACAAGATTAGAGTGGAATGAGAATGACTCATTCATTCCACTCTCATTCCATGTAAGTAAATGTTCATGTTTACCAAATTTTGGTTGTAATACTTTATTTATTCAATTATCAACTTATTTCGAATCTTTGTTTAGTGAACAAATTTGATGATTTTGAATTAGAATTATTGAATATTCTTTTGAGATAAAAACCTTACACCTAAATTGATCAGACAATATGCGTGGGCACGCCACAGTAGCATCAAATCCTTACGTGTGAACTACTAGGTGAGTTTATACTCTTTCTACTTAGATATTCTTCTTCGATGAAGCAATATTGCTTGAATAATTGCTGTTTGGGTCACGACTTACAATTCTAAGGATAAAGGGGTTGATGATTTGGTCGAATTGGAATTAATAAAGGAAAGTTTAGGACAATTTGACTTATTTTTAAAAGTTCAATATCTTAGTTTTATCCAATTTTTAATTTAAGAGAGTAATTTAACATATAGGTTATTATTGTAATTATTGAGTAGTACAATTAGAAAGGTCGTAAAATTACTTACAATACACACAAGTTCGAACTCGCCTCTTATCATCTCAAAAAAAACATAGAGATAATTAAGTCTTTTTAATGGATAAAATAGTTAATTAAGTCTTTTTAAAATTGCACTTAGAAATCTTATACCTAAGTAGATTAATCAATAAGGAAATTAAGTTGGGCAACAATCAACATGGGAAACCGAAAAACGTGAGCTCCCAAAAATCCAGTATTATGTCTGGCCTCAACCTCCGACCTTGGTAATAAACAATTGGTGTAATGGTTGTTCTGTTCCCAACAAGCTAAGAGCCTAAGACGAAGGTACCAACAACCAAATGAAGTGTGTCTACATTCATCGATATTCCAATTAAGAAATGTGCATGGGGAGCCAACCAAGTGAGCAAGAGGACATATCATGAGCAAAAACACCACCTCACGCACAAACCAACCAACCAGAATCCGATAGCCTTTGGCGCCAGAACTACAAGGATAAGGATATTGGGTCAGTAATCAGTATGGGAGCAGATCATAGTTCAGTAGTCTAGGTTGACGTCGATTGTAGAGGTTTTATTTTGTTTTGTTAAATTATCCTAACCTTTTAATTTGTCAAAATCGGATATAATTAAGGGTGCAACATGAGAACTTAGTTGATTAAAATTTTGATCTGTTGTTAGAGATGGTACAAAAAAACAAAATCAGATCGTTTAACACAAGAATTAACACACAATTCTAATTAGGCGAATGGCTTCGGACAAAATAGTCAATTAAAATAATACTAATAAAATTCTTCAAAATTGAACTATCCAAATAGTTTTATGCAACAATGAATTAGCCAAAGAGTTTCTTCTAAGAAAAAGGGGAAAAAGAAAACCTTATTTGAGAGTGAAAATAATTGTTATAGGTGATGAATGAGTTGACTCGAATAGGTACGTAGCAACGTCTAGGGCTCTACCTCTATATTAAAGATTCGATGTAGGTTCTGTTTCTCGATCAACTATACGTCGGTGCACAGTACAATGTCATGGTCCATTAATTACCACCACTACTTAAGATCGATTAACTATTTTGACGGGTTAAAGACTTAAAGGTCCATTATGAAATTAGTACAAGTGCAGTATAGAAGTATAGAACAACTAGCCAACTTGAATATATGGTATTGGTTTGGTTACTAGATGAACCATACTATTCAGCATCATTAATCATCTTATTTGTATTAATGTACCATTAACACCATCAATTTCTACATATAACTATAATTTCAACTTGACCAAAAAACAATTATAATCTTAAAGAGAAAAAGGTATTTGTACGTATAAAATTATTTTTTTTTTATCAAACAGTCTGATATATTATGTTGACAATTTATGTCAAATTCATTCATGACTTAGGTAAAATTTTGTATGATTATGTAGTCTTAATTCATAATTTAATGAAATAACTAGCAGATATCTACTAGAATTTGTTCTTAAACTAAATTTTCTAATATTTAAGTAGTTTAATGTTCTTAAACTAAATTTTCTTATAACTAGCAAATTTAAGTAGTTGACCCTAACTTTTCTAATGTTTCTTCAACAAACAAAGGCAAAAGCTTTTGATAAAAAATTTGAAAGAGGTAATTATTGTAAGAGTTGCGCCCTTTCTAAACAATTTAATTAAGTTGATTGATTTTTGAATCCAACCCCACAAAGATAAATTTTTAGATCTGCTACTATCTATAGTGATTGGTTGTGATTCCAAATTATAGAACTTCTTAGTAGAACTTATTAAGAACCACAAAAGTTTAGTTCGAATGCAAAGAAATGATCCTCAAGAGCTCACATATTAAGTCCAAACGTTCTGTTAATTTTTAATGTGGGATATTGGGATTTTATCATAATACTAGTGACAATGCATACTTTGAATTTTCTACATGTTGCTTGTGATTAAAATGCATGAAATAAATGACATATCATGTGGAGTTGGTCCCAAATCCCCAATGACCTCAAATAACTCCAAAACTTGTGCCACGTTCGTTTACATATATATATGGACGTCTACATCTCAACAGCCAACGAGAAAATTAAATTTTAGCAATCAGCAAGGTGAGCAATTAATTAAGTAATTCACTTGGACGAAAGAAATTGCACAAAATGTTATATGGACGGATAATCAAATAAAATATATAACAATATCGATGAAATATGATATTATGTTTGATATGTGGTGTGGTGGATCTAGGAATCATTGTTTATGAGATCAAGATTAAAGTCCAGTGCATGAGAGTCAACGGCAACGACATTTTTTGTGACGGCGAGTTTCATCATATGCGTGAGAGTTAAATTAAGTTTGGGTGAGACTAGAGTCAAATTGGATTTGAGTTTAGGGCCCTATTCATTCTCAATGTGAAAGACAAAAAGGAGTTATCGGCATATGTGTTGTCTAAATGTTAGGTCTTTTAATTTTTGTTTTTTAAATAAAATTAACAAAATGACGTCATTTTGATAAGTCTCTAAGTTAAAAAAAAATAATAAATAAAAAAATCACACTTCTTAAACACGTGATCCACTCTTTTTTTCTTCTCTTTGTCTCTTTCAAACATTTTCACAAATACCTTCCACTATTTCTTATCCCTATAATTTAAAAAAGAAACCATGAACTATTGGGTCAAAATTTTTTATCTAAAAATAAATTTATGAATTCATAGAGTCAATTGACCCTGTTGACTCCACCTTTGATCCGCCGGTGGATATGTGGAATCGTGGATATAAAAAGTTAGTAGTTAAGCCCTCTTGTACGGTTGTACCAAAAAAAAGAAAAGAAAAGGTTAGTAGTGAAGGATAGCTGTCCATAAGAGATAGGAAGACGTGTACCAATTTCATGTGTCTAAAAAGGTTCGAATTTATTGCATTTGCTTCAGCAATTTTTGATGAGGTTCCAGCCTTCAGGTCCTGCAATGTATTTTCATCATGAAAACAATTGCTATATTTTTTTTTTTTTGTCTTTTTTGTAAAAAGTTGCTGGGTGTCATCAAAGCTTAAGCTTCGAATGACTGGTTTTTTGTTTTTTGGCCAATAAGCTTTGAATAACTGGTTGAATAGCTCAACACCACAGAAGGTGACTGGTAAAAAAACTGGAATCGAAAAAATAAAAAAAATTATTTGTAGTATTTTTGTAGAGTGGTACAATGAAAAATTATAGGGTATAACATAACTGATATACCGTCACATAATATAACCAATTCAATGTGTAACGGTATTATTGGACGATGTATTTATATTAATAGGGTATAGTATTAATAACATCCACTTATATTATAACAAATTATCTGATTATATCACATGTCAATATAATGGTTATACAGAATAATTTCTCGTGGTGCAATACAATTGTAAGTTACTAGCGATGACTGCAGTTCCGTGACACGTGTTTACCTGAAGATCTGAAAGACATAAATACCCTTATGAAGATGTGATAGACAAAAATAATTTATCCAATAGTAGGATACCACGTCTTAAACCTAGCAAAGAATTGAAACAAGATAAGGAAGAAAAGTTCAATAATGCTAGAAATATTATTTATTATCCCAGCTTTTAAAATAAACTAATCTAACTGATGAAATATCAATTTTTTACTTACTGCAAATAAATATAAATGAGATTTTAGAGAGATTGTTTTTTTTAGAGAAACTTTCATTTAGGTCCTTTAATTTAACAATTTACTAAATAAAATTTTATGACTTTTAAAATTATAACTAAACTCCAATAATATTGTAACTATTTCACATTATATAATATAGAAAATTAGTATTAAATATCAAATCCTAATAATTTTTTAGTATAATATAAGACCATATAATATTTCAATTGAACTACAAAATTTAAATGTAATTTTTTAGATTAGGTCACAAACATGTTGACCAATTTGATTTGAGTATTTTTCATTTGACATTTTTGTTTTTTAACCCACATATGATGTGTGTTAGTTAAAATTTATAAGGTTTTAACAAAATTGTCCTTGAGACTTTTATATTATCTTGAAAATTTGCTAATTTAGTCTCAATTTCATATTTAGTTGTGACTGTACGACACTCACGACTTCAAATTTAGTTGTGACTGAACGACAATCACATCCAAGTTCTAAGATAGTCACAGTTAAGTTGTGACTTAATTGAATTTTTTTTTTTTAGAAATTATACTATAATATTGTATAAATAGAGGTCAAAATAATACTTTTACTCAAAATAATACATAATATAGTGGTGAGAATTGTCTCTTTCAATTTACCAAGACAGTCATAGTTAAGTTGTGACTGGATTAATTTAATTTAATTTTAATAAAATATAGTATAAATTAATGTAATATTTGTGATATAATATTATTTTTATTTTTTTATTATAATGGCATGTGATGTAATATTTGTAAATTCTAATAACTTTTAGTTTATTATTTTGTTTGACTTTTCAACTAGTATCTAATTTAAAATATTATTTAATTTTGATACCTAAACTAAAAAATTATTGAAATTTAATAGTTAAAATCAATAAACCTTACATAATATTAGTCCATTAGTTTTAATTTTTTCACACATACCAGATGCTGAGTCCTTGGCGGTCATTTTCGAGTGTTCGACAATGTATTTTTACTTCTTCTCAAGCCCAAAATCTTATATTTAAAACCTAATATGCAGCCTTCACAAACTTCATTTTATACCCTATAACGATATGAGGTGAACCTGTACTCTATACCTTCAAAAAATAAAAAAATAATGACATATTTATTTGACAATGCAATGGTTAAAGGGCTTTATTTAATAAAAAAACAAGTCATAATGTTTTTTTTTTTCTAAATAAGAAGTGTTAAAAGGATTAAACTCTAATTTTCTTGTTTTTTTTATCTTACTTAGAGTAAGTCTGAAAATAAATAAATAAAAGACTACCACATCTTGGGATTTATAAAGTTGAGATGGCCACTAGTACTACTCAAAAATGTTATTCTAGTGTCAATTGGTACCACTCATAGATGTGATCATCAGCTCTTCACTTTGATCTGGACAAAAGTCATAAATTTCTAAATGGTTGGCTAAATTTTGCCAAAAATTTTGTTTTTTACAAAGATGGAAATTGAATACATTCCTATATATTTTTCGTGAATTTTTTTTTTTCACAATAATATTGGTGAATTTTTGGTTGGATATTTCGGGTAATCTTTTAGGGTTTTTTTAATAATTCAATTTGGACAAAAGTAGTTTTTAAAAAACTCAAATGCGAAAGCCCAATTCTTAGCCGACTCACATAAAAATCAAGTAATACTGTAGTAGCGTTACTGTAGCGTGCTACAGTACTTTTTAGAATTGTTACTGTCTAACAATAATTATTTAAATTACAAAAATACACTATTAATTATTATCATTTGGCAGTAACAATCATTATTGCTGTAGAACAGTAATTATTTAAATTGCAAAAATACACTATTAATTGCTACTGTTTAGCAGTAGCAATCATTATTACTGTGATAATTTACTTAGTTATTTAAAAAAAAAAAACATAACATGAACTTATTTGTTATTCAACTTTTTATGCTGTTTTTTTTTTTATACAAAGGACTTTAAAAGTGAACTTTTTTGTAATTAAAGGCTAAAAAGGAAATTTTTCGCTGAAGCCTCCTTTGCGCCGCCTTCCTCATAGAAGCCGCCAGGTTGAATAATAACTCCACAAAAATTCTCACTTTGTTCAAAATTTTCTCATAAAAAAATCTATATTTTAGTCTCAAGTTTTCAACCAACAAAACAAATTTAAATAAAGTAATACTATATTTCTCTTTCATTTTGTTCATTTGTTTTAATTTTTCTTGTCTTTAAATAATAATAATATTATTAATTAATTAATTAAAAAAATAATAATATTCTTATATTTATTATCCCCTTTACTATTGCCAAGCATTGTGAGAATATTTAACTTTATCTCTTTAGCTTTAAAAAATGTTGTTATTATTCATCTCATTAGTTTAATGTTATTATTGGTTATCATGCATGCATAGCCCTACTCTTATATTGAAGCATATATTAAAGTATCCATATATTAATATTATATATATCCTAATTAATGTTATTATGATACATATATTAAAGTATATATACTGATATACATATTATAAGAACAACAATGCTACACTTACCACATTTTTATACCATAATTTCATACCATCTTATATAATATTCATACATTGGACACTAAAAATTTAAAAATAAAACATAAAAAAGAAAAAGAAAATACTCTTCCAATAAAGTAATGACACATCAAGTGGGATACAAATGTGAGAAAAAAAATGTGAGACAACTATCATTATTGTTATAAGAACCTATATATACTTAATGTACATCTATGCAACCCCAATTTACTTACAGAGGCTTTATACATAGAAAGGTGTATTAAATTAAATTTCAGAAATTAATGAGCAATTTTTAAATAACCATGTTTGACATCATGCATTATATTCATCTGATTTTTTTTTTTTTTGGTCTGACAATTTCATATTAAACTCACTATGTAATTAAGTTTCTTCAAATCTCTGTTCTTTCAAATTTGTATATACTTGATTAAATAAACATCTCTTAAAGTTTCATTGGAGATTTTCAAAGTTTTCTCACAATTTTCACCATTTTTATCTAATCTTTACTAATGAAAATTTCCGTATTTCTTTCGTCAATACCAAAATTAAATTTAAGACTTTGATCCAATCCCTAAAAAACAGAGTTTATGTAGTACTCAGTTGTGTCAGTCTCACCTGATTTCTTAGGGACACACACTCGTACCAATATTTAATAAGTGAAAATTACCTCGAGTTTGACTTTCCAATGGAGATATAAATCCCACAAAATAATGGCTTTGAAGACCAAGGAAAGAGATGATTCCATGTTGTAGATTTAGCTAATATATCATAATAGCTTTCATACCTTTAATACTTGTGCATTCAAACATTCATAATTAACACTTTTAAATACTAGACTGGAAATGCTGGAATCCATTTATTTCTGAAAAAATTAAAAAAACCATTTCAGGGAATGAGTTTAGAATATCCTATTACAAACACAACCACCAAAAATAATGGCAGTCATCCTACATCAATGTATGATTCTTCAGTAAACATTTTGTAGCCACAAAACTAATTTGGAAAAAGGTAACACACATTCATGTCTCAGTCATTCCCCAAAATATAATATAATAAGTAATAATTTGAGGCTTTGTAGACAACCGCATCCCAACAACCACAAGGCACCTTGGTAGGGGATAGAAGTGTGTGGTTCAATCTGAAGACTGATCACTCTGGCAATTAGTGTCTGGTGGGAGCAGCAAGGGTACTAATGGTAGGTAGGCTTCTTATTGTGTGTAATAAGGGTTACAGTAGGTGGCGTGGTATTTAATGACAACCCACAGACAACAAATCAAAATAATATCTGATGCTTGAATGGTCTTTTCCATGTACAAAAAACAATATCAACCCACATTTCAAAAACCAAAAAAAAAAAAAAAAAAAAAAAAAAAAGAAAAAAATTCNACTCAGAGCCGACTGCTGCAACTGCAATCAACCACCTCTAATAAAGGCTTGTCCAATTGAAAACAATTTGCTCACAAAGCAGTTTTTTCATGGCACATTGGAAACAAAGCTGAATAGATAAGAGTCACCTCACTGCATTACCTTGCTGTTCCAGGCTGCACGCTTTATGTTTAACTTTAAGTCGCAAAGATTAATTACTTGGCTCTTTATAATGTCTTCTCAAGGACAATACACCAGTTGGATTTGTCAAAAAATCGATCCACAATTACAGCATCGTCCATACCAGATACCAACCTGCATAACACAGCAAAAAATAAATGAGCTGGAAAAAAAAAAAAAAAAGCTAAGCATCACTTATAAGTAGATTGTCATGACATAAAGTAAATACAAAAATTAAATGCCTGGAAAGAGAATAAATAGAGCAACAAAGGGGGGAGGAAAAGAAGAGAGAATACATAGAACGCCTATTGTAGCTGTTGTTGTTCTTATTATTGTTATTTAGCAATTCAAAGGAATATGCTATACCATGATGGGGTACATACTACGTACCCATACTGTTAGATCACATATCATTGATCCCTCAGCAGGTTATTTAACTCCAATTAGAAACATAAGCGTTGCATCAACAAAGCAACTGGGGAGTAGCCGAGTAGGTGAGAAGCTAACTGAAGCAAGTATTTTATACTAAGTCCAAATTTTTTAATTTGGGCTTCCTCTCCCACTGGGAAGCCTGGTCCATTGGCCTCAGTGGGCTTCTGTCCATACTCATTTGCTTGTAGAGGTGGCCTCTTTAATTCTAACATTTTCTCATCCAATAACACCGTTAAATATGATTGAATTGAAAAAGAAAATACATGACTTCGAGCCATTGCATTCCTTTTCCTATAAGCAGTGACTCATCTTTCAGGCACAAAGTTAAAAAATTGGGTGACATGAGTATTAGCCACACATCAATCATAAGTTTAAAAGTGAAGTTTCTTATTTATATATGCCTATTTAACTAGCTATATATTACCCCACCTCTTATCTGTTTTCTATATTATAAGAACCTTTAATAACTCATTTTTTATAAGTAAAACCTTTGGACCATTTTTTCATTTAGGCAGGGACACATCAATTATTTAACCACATTCTACAATTCCAACTCCTTAAGTACTGCTCTAATGACCCAGTTGTCATAAGAAATCCATATGAATAGATGCACCAAAATTCCATCCTAATAGGCAGTAGACATGTAAAAGATTAGTTTTGCTTCCTGTGAGTGTACTATCTTTGCTGCAAGTAATGTTGATTCAATTTGAGCAAGCCAGACACAACACAGTACAACAGGAGCAAGAAGACATAACGAGCCTTAATTTGGAAAGGCAACAACTGGAGAACAATGCACACAGAAAATATACAAACAAATGGAAACAATATTAAAGAAAATAATATGTTACCTTTCAAGCTCGCCTTCACTGAAAACATGGTAATATCTGTTGTACACTACAGCACCCTTTTTATCATCTTTCTTTGCAAGACCATTTGCAAGAGCACAAGCAGAAGCACCACTTACTTCAGCACGATGATATGGCAAATGCCAGGGCACGAAATATTCCTGTTGATTATTTGTATTTTTTACATCACTAGAAGCCCCTGAATAACCTTCATTTTGAGAGGTTGTTTCCTGCAAACTCTGCATAACACTCTGGTTGAAACCTTTCACATGCTCTCCCAAACTATTCTCCTCTGTTTCTGGAATGCTTTCCAATGTGCGGGATGAAGGGCTACGAACACGAGGACTACCAGGTCCTATCCACTCTTCTCCATACTTTTGGGTAAGCGGGGTCCATTTGGAAACTAAAGATTTATCTTCTTGTTCTACAGCCCAAACAGTTATTAGCACTAGACCACCCTTTTTCACAACTCGGACTAACTCTTCGATTGCTTTCTTCCTCCTGCTTTCTGTACTTAGATGATGTAATACAGCTATTGAGATCGCTGCATCACCAAAACCAGTTCTATAGGGAAGATCTAAAGCATCTGCAACCAAAACTTCATGCCCTCTATCTGCACAAATTTTAATAAGAGGAGCACTTATATCGCATCCTATGGAAAAACAATCAGGATTAAGACCCAAGTACTTCCCATTTCCACATCCTGCATCCAGGACAAGAGATCCTGAAGGTAAGGAAGACAAAAAATTGGCTACTTTTGGCCACTTAGAAAACCGAGTGGAACTGAAATGGGGTGCAATAGCATCATAAACATGATGGACATACTTCTTTTCTATTTCAGGAGTGGATTGCACATTTAGGGATGAAGTTCTCTGGCTGTCACTAGCTGATTCAGATTGTAGGATGTGAGATTCTCCATCAGAAGCAAAAGTACGCAAACTAGAAAGGCCTTTTACCTTGACTTCTCTCATAGTACTGAAGATTCCTGAATGAAAAACACTACCAGTTATTACGGTAGGAAGATAGAAGGCCTTCCAAGACAGATAATAGCATCTATTTGCTCTTAGAACATTATAAAACATCACCCGGAACGCTGTATCTTATCAGAAATAACCTGCCAAAGGACCAAGGTTAATAAATAAGGTCACAATTTTAGAGACATACAATTTCATTATCCTGATATGTAGACAAAATAACCATAACAATGTGTGTGTAATAAGTGCTATTTTTCACTAAAGTTTGTATATCCTATGATATAAATCAAATAACAAATAAAATTAGGAAGCAGTTGCGGAAAGCACCAAAAGCAATCATAGGAAGCACAAACTAGCACATTTAATTCTAATCCAAGCAACTGAACCAAATTAGGAAGGAGAAAGTAAGACACCAATCGGTCAGTGACTCATATTTTCCTTAATCCAAGTTCTTGAAAGCTGAATGAGGCAAGGATATTTGTCAATTACTACCTCCATAACACAAATTTCAAAGATGTTTTCCTTTCCAGAAAGCAAGGACCTAATAATAGTCTATCAGGACAGGAACTCCTACCCAGTTTAAGGATAAATAACTATGACCCCTGTGCCTAAAAATTATATTAAACTGCTTGCTAGCACAGCTTCCCTATTAAGACAAGTCATTGGTCCCTGAGAAATACAATATGGCCATCCCATGAATGCATAAAAATCCTAATGTCTATGCATTTTGGTCCATTATAGTTTCAATCTTTTCCTTTCATTATTTTTCGCGCTATTATAGTTTATGTTGATTGAAGAGTGAAATGTGTGTGATTGTGGTTGTCCCAATTTTCTGATAAGCTTCTTGTTTTGGGAAATCAAATTGGTCAATTGGAAACTTCAATCACAACCCCAACTTTTCATGACCAAATTTAGTGCTCACTGTATTAATTGAATTTAGGGTTTCAAAAAGTCTGGATCTTAACAGAGTTACTAACAATACAATAGCCAGAACGAAATATATTATTGAAAATCAGCTAAACACAACCTACATACATGCAAACACACACACACACACACACATATATATATATTAGAGAGAGAGAGAGAGAGAGAGAGAGAGAGTTGACCTGATCCAGCAGACATGACAGCAGGTGAGGGCTAAGAGCTACCTTTGTTGAAAGTGAGGAGCTGAAGAAGAAGCTTAACTAGGGGCTAATCCAAATACTGTGGATTGCTTCTGTGACTGTGCTTGAATTAGGGTTTTTGACAGAGGAGGACACTACAGGGGCAGTGAGAAACTGAGAGGAGAAGTAAGAGTTAAGAAGTGAACAAGCCTAGGGTAAACATTGTGAATCCTCCATGCCAACCGTCGATTACCATGTTTTGACCATGGAGTCATGCCACGCCATTTCATTTTAGAGTACTCGGACTCAATTTTTTTATTAATAATCCTAATACACTTTTTATATCTAATAAAAAATAAAAAATTATAAAAATTTATTAATATACTTAACAAATTTTCCTAAATTACCTTTACTAAAACTCAACATTACATTCAACATATTCTACTTTATATATCAAACATATACACTCAATTTTATCTCTACTATCATCATCATCCAACACTACCAACAAACCACAACCACCAAATTAATACCACACCTAATTAAATATTTGTTGTATAATTTGTGTTTGAGATTAAATAATTTGAATCCTAACCATTTAATGTCAAATTTGATGAAGAGGGTTATGAAATCAAAACTTGATCTAATTTAGCTCCGATCTGTTCTTGGTTGTCCGTGCGTATGTGCTCGGCTGTTAGTGAACTTGATTTCTTAAAATTCTTTTTGCCTTTTTGGTTTGTGAGAAAGCTGAGGAAAGTGATTGAAACAGGAAATGTATGATTATGTTTCATCACGTTGTTGTTGGTTTTGACTTTTAAGAAACTCTAGCTCAATGATGCTAGGTGGTTATATACTTATAATAGCTAGGCTCAATCTACTGCTAATTAAAAAAAAAGAAAAAGGTTGTTTATTTGTTTGTGTGGATCTAATATTGAATTGAAGGATGCAGTTTGTGTTTGACGGATTTCAATGTTGCACTTTTTCTTTCTGTTTAAATTTTAAAATTAGAATTAGTCTCTCATATTTCAATTGTGTGTGTTTTTTTTTTTAATTTAATTGATGGAATATAAAGTAATCAAGTATGTTGATATAATGACTGTCTGTGATCCGAAGCTTTTTGTTTTCATTTTTTTTGCTTTTTGTTGATGTTAGGTATAGATTTAAGTGAATTATTTTTTAAAATTAATATTATGTTCTTAAAAGTTAATTAACATTAGAGTAGAATTGAAGGTTATATTTTTATTAAAGTATTGGGATTGCTGATAAAAAAATTAAGTCTAAATAGCAGCATCCTTTATTTTATTAAAAGAAAAATAATAGAATAAACTTTCTACCAAATTCTTTAATTTTGATGGATTCGCTTTTTTCCTATTAAGATATAAATTTATTTTTCATCTTTAAATATGTTTATATTAAGGAGTAAAATTTCAAAAATTTCGGCGAAATTTTCTGTTTTTTGGGGTATGAAAATTTAATACCAAATCAACAAGATTTCATCAAAATTTCCATAATTTTGCCAAAATTCTCAAATTTTCAGCTTTGGGGGTGAGATTTTTCTGAGAAGTTTTTAGGTTTTGGGAGATCGAGGGAGAAAGAGAGGGACTGAGTTTTGGGAGGAACTGAGGCCGTGAGGGAGGAAAAGAGGAGGGGTTGGGTTTTCGATGGGTTTCAGCGGCAGGGGGCGAGATGAGAGAGAAAGGGAGGAGGGAGAAAGAGATGAGGGTAAGGGTGGGTTGGTGATGGAGATGCCGAGAGAGAGAGAGAGAGAAGCACGGGAGGTGGAGTATGTGGAGAGAAATGAGAGAAAAGAGATGAAGGAAAACAAATGGGGAATGGAGGAGCAGTTTTGACTTTTGTAGAAAAAAAATGAAAAGATAAGAAAGAGACAGTGAAGTGAGAAATGACTATTGACTACTGACTAATGAGAGGAAAACTAGAGAGCACGGGGGAAAGAAAAAGAAGAAAAGAAAAAAAAAAGTTTATTCTGTTTGGTATTCTATTTAAAAACTATTTTTTGTTTTTAAAAACAAAAAAACAAGTTTTAGTCAAAAAAATGTGTTTGATAGACCATTTTTAAAAACAGTTTTTAGAAAAAAAAAATTCAAAAACATGTCTTTTTTAAAAATGATAAAACATCGTTTTTCTCTTTTTTTTTTTTTACACTTTCTTTTTTCTTAGATGTCATCATTTTTTAAATTTAAAAATTGTTTTCAAATTTCATACCAAACATGTTTTCAAATTTTAAAAATTGATTTTGAAAACTCACATTTAAAAAAAAATCTTAATTTTTGAAAAAAATGGATACCAAACGGGCCCTTAGGGTTTCATTTAGTTATTTTTAAACTCTAATACATTTTTATACAAAAAATAATTAAAAATACCCTAAAGAGCCTGAACCCTAATATTATATAGAGTATAGAGTATATAGGGTTTAGTATATAGTATATAGATTATAGAGTATAAAGAGTATTAGGTCATATAGAGTATATAGGGTTTAATATTAGGATTTAGTGTATAAATTATAAATAATATACTAATTTTATTTAACCATATTTGTCTCTAGTGCACATTATATTCATCTTATATCACATGAAACCTACTATATAATTTGGTTTATTTAATATTTTTTTATCAATGTAGCAAATAATATGTTAAATAAATATATGGTAAAGTTTTATTCAAAATTTTCATATTTTAATAGCAATTTTCATCATTTTACTTTAATTTTTGTTGAAATTTAAAATTTATCGAAATTTTCATCAAACTTTCTGCAAAATCCAAAATTTTACTCCTTGATTTGTATGTTGTTTATATAAAAAATGAACTCCATAAAGATATTATAGACTTTTATTATTTTAATTGAGTTAATCGTGGTATGATCATCGACCTTTATCGTGAGTATAAAATTAAAAGTGTGTTGTTTAAACATTTCGATTAGAGATTTTGGTAAATAACTATTGCATTCATGAAAATTTTTCCCAAATGCTCAAAATTTTTCAAGTAAATTGTTTTAGTTTGGACGACAAACATTTTGACAATTTTGGGTAAAGTGTATTTCCTTTTTTTCATTGCGCTGCATTGCAGTTATGGTGAAGTTAATGGTACGAGAAGACGCAGTTATATTGATGAATTTAGATTATTAAGTTATTTTAGTGTTTAAGAGTATATTTTAGTATGATTTATGAGATTCTTTTATAAGTTTATGATAAGTTATAATTTTTATTATAGTTATATAGATGTCACGGTAGTGTAAAACTTTATAATTAGGGTGGGTGCGGTGCGGTTCGGCCTGGTTCACTCCCGGAACCGTGCGCCGCACCGGATGTTCTTATACGGTGCGGTTCGGTGCTAAAAACCAGAAAGTGAGGAGAAAAACCAAATCATTCAAAGTGCGGTGCGGTTCTCCACTACGATTCTGGGTTTAATGAGTTATTATTTATATTGGCACTTTTGGGCTTCAACTTTATTTTTTTAAGCCTAAACCCAATTATTTTAATGATGCAAACCCAATCTAATTAACAAGTTTTGGCAAAAAAAAAAAAGCAAGTTTATAAGTTGATTCAATAAATTTAACCAAAAAGGCTCACACATTGAACTTTGTTTTAGTGCTTAAAATTTTAAAGGTAAAAATAAATACAATTATACAATCAGTAACTACAACTACAGGTTAATGAACATAAAAATGTGTATAAAACGTATATGAAAATGGTATAAGTATGTATAAAAAGTATATAAAAATAGTATATATATTTATAAAAATGGTATAAAATATAAAAATATATTTTTTATTTATTTATGCGGTGTGGTTTGGTTAAATGAAGTGTGGAACCGGTGCAATTCGGTTTTCTTTACAAGGTTGACTTTTTTTGGTCAACACAGTTTTTTACGGTATTTTACTGGTGTGGTTGGGCCGGTTTTAGCGGTGCACGGTTAAAATGCCCACCCCTATCTATCATAATTTTGGGTTGGTTGGGCAGCGTTCGAGATTCATTGATCTTATAATTTGAAAGCCTCCACCTATAGACTTACGAATACATTTAAATTATTTTAGGCCCTTATCAGTCTAAATTCTTATAAATTTAGTACATATGAGAGTCTTCATAAACACATATATTTTAACAGAGGTACGATCCAACAGATCTTGTTCAAGTAATGCCGTATACATATATTCTAACAAGACACATGCCTTTCTCTTTTCTTTTTGAGAAAAACAAGGCACATGCTTTACAATCCAACTTTATTTTCAATTTTCTCTTTAACTCTCTTGTATGAGATGAAATCTATGATATAGTGAGAGTTGGGAAAATTATTGAAAAAATAAGGCTGGATACTTTAACATTTTCTAAAGGGATTTGAATTCTCTATATTTGTGTATGATAAATTTAAGTTTGAGTTGTGTAATTCAATGTGAGTCATGCTTGTGAATAAAGATCCCACATAAGAAAAATGACACGATAATTTATAGTATATTAACGGGTGGTCCACTATTAATAGCATTGAGACTTTTGAAATAGAGTTAATTATATATATATACCTCAACTATACATCACTTATCAGTTGGGTACCTCTGGTTTAAAAACTTTCATTATGGTACATCAACTTATGTTTTTTGTCTGTC
>QANW01009953.1:678049-744529 GCA_003254865.1 Dryas drummondii
CTGGGTTTGGGGGGGAGGGGCGGGGAAGGTGAAGGGGGTGCTAAATTTTTTTTTTTCAATTTTATATAATTTTAATGGTTTTTTTATTTATTTTTTATTAATTTTGGTTTAGGGATTATTTTTAAATGCTAAATTAATATTTAATGGTGGGGTCCGCGTGTGCCACGTCAGCGCCACATAGGCATTTAACGGTCAGACTAACGGAGGTATTCAATTGACAAAAAACATAAGTTGATGTACCCTAATAAAAGTTTTTAAACCAGAGGTACCCAACTGATAAGTGATGTATAGTTGAGGTATATATATGTAATTAACCCTTTGAAATATAAACTCATGCCTGAAAAGGTCTATTTTAAGGCCACAATTTCACCAAATATATATATATATATATTGGAAATGGCTCGTCTTCCAAGATTCCTTATTTTGTTTACTATTTTAACTCCAAAGTTGAAATGTATAACATCTTTATTTCTTTTATTAAAGTTCTGGCATGTCAATTAACTTTTATTGTATATTGTAAATAGCTTAATTATCGATTTACTATCTGAAATTATAATTCATTGCTATATTGGCACTTGAAAGTTTTTTTGTCCTAAATTACTAACTATAACTTACAGCCGTGTCCCATTACCTTATTCTGTCAACAATTCTGTTAAAAACGCTAATTTGGTCGTTATTGCTGACGTGTCGTGCTGGATGTGCACCACTTGTCACATTTTTTCTTGTATTTTTTTTATAAACTTTGAAAAATTAATTAAAAATAACTCCGAACTTAGAAAAATACACGAAAAATTCCTACGGACTCGTCTTGACTAGTACTAATTTACTATGGGGTCAAAAATACCAATTTTTCCTCTAAAAATTTCTAGAAAATTTGGGAAGTCCAAATTTATTTCTAGAAAATTAAAATACTCTAGATTTTTTAGAAATTCATAGGATAATCTCCCGAACTCCAAAAAATATCAGGTATGCACCGTTAGGCTTCTAAAAATTAACAATATCTTTCTTGTGAACACTTGCTACCCAAAAGACCTCTCGATCTCAGAGGAAAAAAAATTTCCCTCTATAAAATAAATTTTAGAAAAATTCTAAAATTTCTGTAAAGTTTCGAAATAATTCTCTAAAACAGGCTTTTGGTAATTTACAAAATATTTTTGAAAATTCGTTCGAGAGTTATGAAAATTCTAGATTTTATTTAATAGAGGGAAATTAATTTTAATTTTCTAGAAATAAATTTGGACTTCCCAAATTTTCTTGAAATTTTTAGAGGAAAAATTGGTATTTTGATCCCATAGTAAATTAGTACTAGTTAAGACGAGTCCGTAGGAATTTTCCGTGTATTTTTCTAAGTTCGGAGTTATTTTTAATTAATTTTTCAAAGTTTATAAAAATAGGAAAATAAAAAAATCCGAAAATAAAAGCAAAGATGTGACACGTGGTGCACACAGTGCGCCATGTCAATATTAACGACCAAGTCAGCATTTTTAACGAAATTTTTGACGGAATAAAGTAAAATGAGACGCAGATGTAAATTACAGGTGGTAATCTGGAACAAAAATTTTTTCAATTAAGTTGCCATATGAGAATGAGTTACAGTTTTTTATGATAAGTCGATAATTAAGCTTATTGTAAATTGAGGCATTTTAATGAAAGAGAGCATGCAAAGAAATAATTTAACAAAACAAGTAGTTAAAAAAATTTAAAAAGTTAGGCAGTTCCTAATATGAATTGATAATATAAATTGTCAAATGTTGATACCTAGCTACATTTAGTGTGAGATTTTTTTTTGCTTTTATTTTTCTATTTTAAATAAATATATAGTGGGAAATTGAAAAATGATGTTTTTTTCTTTCTTTTAATGTTTTAATTTTATTTTCAGAAGATATTGTTATGTTGTAATGTTGCAATTTGAGTTAAAGAACATTTAGGGGGGTGTATTCAATTACGATTTTAATGGACTTTTGTAGAGTTTTTAAAAATCATTGACTTTGGTAGAGTTGATGAATTTTTAATGACTTTCATAAACTTTACATAGACTTTGACAAAATTTTATTTAGAGTTTTCTTGACTTTTCTCATAGATTTTAAAGAATTTTTATAAACTTCTAATAACTTTAATATAATTTTTTTATTTATTTTAGAATTTCTCCAATATGTTTTTTATTTTTTTGTCCTCTGTGAGTGAGTGAAATGGAGATGAGCTTCAAGACCGAGATGTATGTGTTATAAATTGTCCTAATATTACAAACAATATAAAAAATTGGGACTAAAATTGTATGGACCAAAATTTTTTTGTTCCATATACTACGTGAAAAAAAGAGTTTGGGCGAGTAACTTAGTTCTTCTCCCAAAGTTGAATTTAGTTGCCCAAACTTTTGGGCGATGAAATGTCTTCGTCGACAGTTTGGTCGCCTAATTTGGGCGACGAACAAGTAAATTTTGTCGCTCAAAGATACTTGGGGCGACAAATTTAGTTTGTCTTCCGAAGAGACTTTGGGCGACGGACATATTGTTCGTTGCCTAAACATATTTTGGGCGACAAAATCTATTCTTATTCCTCTAATATAATTTATTATAAGTGTTCTGAATTTTATGTTTTCAGATTATCAAATATTGTGTTTTAATGAGTTATTAGAATTTGTCTAATTGAATTGGCAGGTTGAGAACATTATATGATATGGTGGTAACATTATTTCTCAAATTATAAATATATAATCTTGTGATTTTGTTGAGTACTTAAAGACTGTGAAGTGGTTGGTTTGAATATCTTGTTGTGACATTGCATTGTGGCAACGTTATTGGTTCCAACCCAAAATGAGAAGTTAATTAATATAAGAGAAAAAGAAAATTAATATAAAAGGATACAGTAATTAGAAAAAAAAAATAAATTAAGAGGTGCATGAAGAAATAAGATTAGGGGGTTTAGCATCACTCTTTACAAAAAAAAATAATAATACCACTTTTTTAATAGCTTTTTAATATTTGAAATCCTTATAAATCTGCAGAGAGAACGCTAGAGAATTATTGAATTTGATATAACATAATTTACACTATAGAATCCATAAAAGTCTTTTAAAGTCTTCATTTAATCTTTTAAAGTCTATCATTTATTAAGTTCAGGACTTTTTGAATACCATGTCACTTTTATAGATTTTTTAAAAGTCTTAATTGAATATCATAGATTTTTTAAAAGTCTTGATTAAATATTACCAAACTTTTATAAAGCCTTTAAAAATTTTGATTGAATACTATCACACTTTTTAATTCTACCAAAATCATTTAAAATTCTAATTGAATATACCACACTTAGACAATTCAAAATTTGGTGGACTTGTAACATCGACGTGCTTACTTAAAAGTTCTTGACAAAAATAGTCAAAATTTTGCTTTGACATTCAATTTAAAATTTACAGTTCGTGTAGTTGATGTCATTCTTGGCTTTTTTGAAAGTCCAGTTAATTATGTGCTTTCTTGGGTAATGGGGATGGTGCTGCTGTAGGTGTCAAAGGGAAATTTCTTCCACTACCTTCTGGGTTTGGTGAAAGATGAGAATTTTCCAAGTCCTGATGGTGTGGAATTCCACAGTGAGAGCATCTCAGAAGGTACAAATGCATTGCAGGACTACTTGGTTCGAAATTTACTGCAACATTATTTCCTTTAATCTTCAATTACTCATTACATGTGCCCATATTGCCAGGAAAGGATACTAGACTTTCAAAACAAATAAGTAAGTGGCTTACTGGGTATCAAAGAATCTTTGGGGTTCAGCTTTCTTAAAGTTCCTTGATTGTAACAAAGTGAATTGAATTTAATACAGATGCATGCATGCTTCTCAAGTGTGTACGTTTCACGTTGAATTATTGTTTTAATTAGTTTGTGCAATGTAGTGTTCAGTCAGCAATCAGCATCAAATATGAAGCTATTGCTTCTGTTTGATATAATGTTCAAGCCAAGTGTCCCACGACATTACCTAACTGAAAACTCTGTTACGAAGCTCTCTGTAGCAGCCAGTCCCACAAGGGCGTACCAAGTTTTGTTTTTACATGAATGGCTTGTGGGTTTTTATCATTTATATTTTATGTCATCGTACAAGTTAAGCTCCAAAACAGAGTTGTGCCAGGTGGCCCCCCATGACTTTTCTTTGTGTTTGGAGCTTTATGTAGACAGTAGACATTGGCCTGCGTTCCCATAATTCAAAGTGTTAGTAATTCCTGCCTCCTGTTCATCACCATTCGTCTAGGGAAAGGTGCTTGGTAGGTTCAGGGAAAAACCGTGATGATATTTTCCACAGAAATTCACTATGCATGCATAAAGGGACATGTTCATTTAGAAAACATTTCATTGAATCATTGGAGCATTATTGTACTAAAGCATCTATAGACATCATTGTCCAAGGAACTGTATTGAAATAATGAAGGCATGTATGTATGGTGATATATGACATGAGTAGGTTCATTTTGCAGTATTTGTTTGCTTCTGGGAACTAGCTTAGAATTTTCTTTGGCCATATCTACAACTGAAATTGTCAATGGTGCACATTGCTTGTAGGGGCTTTGAGGCATGTTTGGTGTGTGCCAACTGCCAACCCCAACCATCCTCAAGTATATATATTGTTGTGAATGCAGTTGGTATCATCACTCAAATGATCAGTATTCCTCTATTGTGATTTTTATGTCGATTGAGACTAACTGTTGAAACAAATTATGCATTATCTTCAACTGCCATCACGTATTTGCACGCCTTCTTGCATTTCATTGCAGCCTAAAACAATCTGGACCAGGTTATAAATTGTTCAATAGGTTGATATAGTCCTCGCATACATGTCATTGTTCAAATGTTTTTGTTTTAATTCTTTTACTCCATGTTTTATGCCATGAACTCATTTAGTTACATTCATGTTTGCTGGATGATTTACAGTTCAAGGTCTGAAAATGAGAGGAAAGTCGGTAAGCTATTACAATCTCAAACTTTTTTTTCCGGTTATATAAATAACTCAAATTGACCCTGAAAATAATCTAAAAATTATTAGAGATGAAGAGGGCTTGACTTTTGGGATTCCATCACATGCTCTATCTTTTGGTTTTCCGCGCATGCTTTGCTCTATCTTTTGGTTTTCCATCCATTTTCATTTAGATAGGATTGTGAATTTTTAGCTTTTTATCTTATCTTTTCTCATTAAATTCCTATGAAAATGAAGGGTTGTAAGCTCCCTATATAAAAGAACCATATGCATATAATTCCATCATCTAGATTTGAGTGAGTTTTCTAGCCTTTGGCTTTCAGGACGAGGTGTCCACCTAAATTTATAGCTCTTATTTCTTTGGTGGATTCCATTGAGTGGCGAGTTGTCTATCTTGAGTGTTCTCTTGCAATTTTCTCTTTAATCTCCATTTATTCGGTGTCACAAATACTCATATTATTGTCTCAAAACCTTGCTCTTCGTTTCAATAACTTGGAAGTGATTGTTGTACTAATATGTTCACCCTATCTACATTGTTATGCAAAAGTATTTTTGGGAGTCGTACACTATTAATAAACAATGCAATGCGATCACAGGTCATTGCACAAAAGTCTTGCGCAGTGTCAATATGGAGAACCTGCAAAATGAATATTTGTTTCCAGAGGTCAGCAGCTACTGAAATCTTATTTAGGAACTTTGGCCCTATCACTTCTTATTATACAGTCTATCTCATGCTAATTGTATGGATTGTTATTGTGTAACATTATCATTATGTGTAAATTTTCCTGGTCGGAACTCTTGTTCCTGACGATAAAATGGTTGTGTGATAGATGCATTCAAGTGCTAATCTTCCTACATACCTTTATGGTCTCTTAACCAGATATTCATGCGCGAGTTTATGCATGCTCAGAAGTACCCACATGAAAGGATAATAAGACTTGGTATCGGTGATACTACAGAACCTATACCAGACATAATCACATCTGCTATGGCTGAGGTAATTTAGTGGCTCCCAGATTATTGTATATAATGTTTTTTTTGGCCGTGTAAAATCTGAATATAAATCCATTCAAACTGCAGCAACCCTTTTACCACTTGAGCCAATGCCTGAGGGATTGACTTGATTACAAATTATAAGCAATAATATGCTGGCTGTGTTTGATATTACTTTTTCCATAATAAAGTTCATTGTTGGTTTTCTTATTTAGTTCAACTGTCCTTTTATTTATCATTTCCTCTATAATCCAATATTTGGGACAGTAGTGACAAGTGCATGTCTTCATCCCCTCAGTCTTCTTTTTATAACCTGCTAGTAAAAGTGTAGAAATATAAAACTCATTGCTATATGCAAGCCTTGACTTGCATGATCAGAGAAAATTAGTGAGAGCATGTAGCACAGCAATATTTTCGATTGCTTGATTTTAATTTTTCCTTTCCGTTCAATTTTCTTTTTGATGGAGTTGAAAGATGCAGAGAGAACACAAACTTAACATTTTCTTATGCTTGATATGTGTATATATATATATATGCTAAATTGTACAGAGCTATTTTTTCTTAGTTTCTAGTCTGATGAATATTAAGCTCTTATATTATGTTCTTGCAGCATGCATATGCTCTATCAACAGCTCAAGGTTACAGAGGGTATGGAGCTGAGCAAGGCCATACGGTAGGATGTAATCTTTTGGTGTTTATTCTGATTTTTCTTTTTTCTTTTTGCTTCTTGATTGATAGAAGAAATTATAATTTCACCTAAACCAAATCAACCGTATTTGTGCATAGCCTGGTTGTCACCTTCATTCATGTCATTGATTTTGAACCTTAACTTACCTTCCCCATAAGTAAGCATATCATTTATTTATTAAGTCAAATTATGAAGCATGTGTGAACCAAAAAAAAGCCTATTGCAATATGTTGATGACAGAATTATTATCAGTGGTAAATCAAAGGAATCAAAAAAGTACAATCACCAGACATGATGGGGAGTAGATATTTTCATCCTTCTTTGAGATACTATGAACTACATTGTTGTACTTTCTTTTCTCCTTTAGTGACTAAAATGTAATAAGTTTTGGTTCAGGAATTACGGATGGAAATTGCAGAAACATTCTACAAGAATATGGGCATAGAGGGCAATGAGATTTTTGTATCAGATGGTGCACAATGTGACATTTCTCGCCTTCAGGTAAGAAAACCTTGATGTGTAGCAAATCTAATTGGATAAGAGTGAAGACCTGTTATTATTTAGGTTCGAAGGCAAAATATCTGGTATGAGTTCTGACGTTTGCCCCCTTAGCAGATGCTTCTAGGATCCAATGTGACAGTGGCTGTGCAAGACCCTTCTTTTCCGGTAAATATAAAACAAATCTGATCTTAACCTAATATTGCTCTTTTAAATTCTACATCAAGATAAGACATAATGAAAATGATTCATTGTCATCTCACTCTCAATATTATTTTCCTTTTCCATTATAACTATGCTCCAATGACTATTGTGCCTTCAGACAAAAAGGTTATAGCCAGTGTTTTAAACGTTTTTGGATAGTAAAGTAAGGCTACATTGAACGTTTTTGTTGGATACCTTATTGATGCACTATGTTTTGGGACAGGCATACATAGATTCTAGTGTCATTGCTGGTCGAGCAGGCAAGTTTCAAGAGCGTACCGGGAAGTATAAGAACATTGTGTACCTGGACTGCAGGCCTGAGAATAATTTTTTTCCGGACTTAATAACTGCTTCAAGGGCGGATATCATATTTTTCTGCTCTCCAAACAATCCAACTGGCAATGCTGCATCACAACAGCAACTAAAGCAACTGGTGGAGTTTGCAAAAGCAAATGGATCAATAATAGTGTATGACTCCTCATATGCTGCTTATATATTAGATGAAAGCCCAAGATCAATCTATGAAATTCCTGGGGCCAGAGAGGTTTCTCAGTTCTCACCACCATATATCATTTTGTGTTTGACAATAGCAAATCTACAACCTGATTCTTACTGGAAGTTGCTTTTGGCCAAATTTGAGTACAGGTTGCAATTGAAATTTCATCCTTCTCCAAATTTGCTGGGTTCACAGGGGTCCGCCTTGGTTGGACGGTTGTCCCTGAAGAGTTGTTGTATGCAAATGGATTTCCGGTCATAAAGGATTATAACCGCATAGTGTGTACCTGCTTCAATGGTGCATCAAATATTGCTCAGGCTGGAGGATTAGCATGCCTTTCTGCAGAAGGTTACCAGGTTAGAATTTGCATCTCATTTCTGTTCCAAGTTAGTCATTGCAAGGTCTATCTTTCAAGTAAAAAAATTTACATTTGCAGGCTATAACCACTGTGGTTGACTACTACAAGGAGAATGCAAACATAATTGTTGACACATTCAGATCACTTGGGTTGAAGGTGTATGGTGGCAAAAATGCACCTTATGTATGGGTACATTTTCCGGGGTTGAGTTCTTGGGATGTATTCAATGAAATTCTTGAAAAGACACACATAGTGACCATACCAGGAAAGGGATTTGGTCCTGGAGGTGAAGAGTATATTAGAGTTGGTGCTTTTGGCCACAGAGAAAATATATTAGAAGCTTCAAGAAGGCTGAAAAAACATTTGTAACTATTGGTTGACATGGTGACAATACTTTGAGCAAGAGTGCCTATCTTCCTTGGTAGACTTTATTGCTTAATGAGATTAAAAAAAGGAAGGGGATGTAAAATAAGGAAACATCTAATTTGAATTGTATTGCATTCTTCATAAGATTTTTGGTCCTCAGCCCATTATTGGTTGGGACTTGTAAGTATTGTATTAGCCCTCATCCAAAAGGGCACACCTTCTGGCCTTCATTCTTGTTGTACTTTTTCCATTTGAAATTTTGGATTTGGAATGATGTGGTATCGACTCATATGTTCATATATGGATTCACTAATAATCTTATTTTATATATACTATATTATTAAGAAAATTTTCTTTCTCAAGTAAAACTCATAGTAAATCTCAAAAAAAACTCTACTTTCTTTCTAATCCCACTATCTAATAGTGAAAGATTTTAAAATAAAAAACTGTTTGTAATTTTTTTGAAAGAGGAACCCTAAACCTTCTGTAATTTTTATTTTTATTTTTTTTAAAACATCTGTTTCTTCCTTGTCTCTTTCCTATTTTCTTTCTAACCTCTAGCATATTTGTACAAACATGGTCAGTGTACTGTGTACAAATTGGTGATATGTAACACCATTTAATTTGGCTATCAAAATTGTATATTTTAGTCAAAATCATGGTGATCCAAAATATAAGATTGAGACAATGGTATTGTCAAAGGATTTGGATTCTTTGCTTATTTTTTTCTATTTATTTTTGCTTGAATTTTAAATTATGCACAGCAAAGAATTCAAAATATATTTAGTTTTGTAATAAATGACTAGAAATATAAAAAACAAAAACTGCACAGCAGAGAATAAAAAATATATTTATAACTCATAGATTTAATATAAATGACTACAATTAGAACAAGCAAAAACTATCCAAAATGTATTTATAACTCTTAGATTTGTAGAATCATAACAAACAAAAACTACATGGTAGAGAATCCAAATCCATTCTTAAAGCTTCCCACCAAAGAAAAAGAAGAAATATATAGAAATGCCCTTGTAATTTGCTTTTTTGCTGGAAGACCTTAAAATTTCCTTGGTAACCAATTACAAGCATATACATCATACATGTATACCAGCAAAAAAGCAGCAGCCACCACATTTGTCTTTACCTGCAATTAATTAACAGTCAACAGTCAACAGTCAACTCAACTAAATAATGCCTGCTTGCTTTTTGCTTCCCAAGTCTTCACAAACGTTTATAAAACACTCATCACCCTCTGAATGGCTACCAAGTGCCAAACTCCCATCAATTTCAACAACCCATTTCTTCCTTAAATTGAAGTCTTGAAGACCAACCCAAAAGTTCAAAACACTTAATTGGTTTCAAAAAATTTAATTCCATGTCCACTGCAGGTTATGATCTTGCTGAAGCACATGTGCTGCGAGACCTCCACAAGAAGAAGTTGAAGATGGAAGAGGAAGAAAGAAGAGCCAAGTTGGGCACAGTAAGCACAAGTACTGGATCTGAAAAGAGTGATGAAATGGTAGGGTCTAGTGGTTGTTTCTTCTGGGTGTTGAAGAAAATCCATCCAAGCAATAATGCTTAGATGACTACTTGTTCAGCTGATCAAACTGCAGATCAAGCTGCTAGTACTTGCAACCATAAAGTTTGATTGTGTTGTATTCAGGCTCTCATGCTTTTTGTACCTGCATTCAGTAAATGGATTGTGCAGATTAGTGAAGCTCACCTTCCAGCGTGAGCCTTTAAAATTGAGCTCGTGTACAGAATAAGTGCTCTAGCTACCACTAAAGTTATAAGATTCCGCTAGTAATTTGCTACTGGATTATTTATGGTTATTAATGTAATTTGCTACTAGCTAGGAAATTGCTAGTAAACTTATTCAAATTACAAATTGAATGGAATTGGATGGAGGTGTGACATTATAAATTTTTATAAATTAAGGTAGGAAACTGATTCAATTTTTAATTTGGGTGATAAAGTGCAAAGGGAGTCATAATTCAAGTGAATAACTTGTAAAAAAGCCACACAAATATGACTGACAAAGTTTTTTAGTCCAAATAATAACAATTTTTATTAGAACGATTTTTTTAGTTTTTTTTTTCTTCCAACATATTAGAACAAAGTTTACAACAAATTTGATCAATGTCTTTCTTCAGAGTCGACATTGTTGAAGATGAAAATGGAAAATAATAAAAGCAATTTCCTAGCTAGTAGCAAATTACATTAATAACCATAAATAATCCAGTTACAAATTACTAGCGAAATCTTATAACTTTAGTGGTAGCGTGAGCACTTATTCTGTACACGAGCTCAATTTTAAAGGCTCACGCTGGAAGGTGAGCTTCACTAATCTGCACAATCCATTTACTGAATGCAGGTACAAAAAGCATGAGAGCCTGAACACAACACAATCAAACTTTATGGTTGCAAGTACTGGCAGCTTGATCTGCAGTGTGATCAGCTGAACAAGTAGTCATCTGAGCATTATTGCTTGGATGGAATTTCTTCAACACCCAGAAGAAACAACCACTAGACCCTACCATTTCATCACTCTTTTCAGATCCAGTACTTGTGCTTACTGTGCCCAACTTGGCTCTTCTTTCTTCCTCTTCCATCTTCAACTTCTTCTTGTGGAGGTCTCGCAGCACATGTGCTTCAGCAAGATCATAACCTGCAGTGGACATGGCCTTAAATTTTTTGAAACCAATTAAGTGTTTTGAACTTTTGGTTTGGTCTTCAAGACTTCAATCTAAGGAAGAAATGGGTTGTTGAAATTGATGGCAGTTTGGCACTTAATTGGGAGACATTCAGAGGGTGATGAGTGTTTTATAAACGTTTGTGAAGACTTGGGAAGCACGAAGCAAGCAGGCATTATTTTTTTGAGTTGAGTGTTGACCGTTAAGTAATTGTAGGTAATGACAAATGTGGTGGCTGCTGCTTTTGCTGGTATACATGTATATTGCTTGGTTACCAAGGAAATTTTAAGGTCTTCCAGCAGGTCTTCCAGCAAAAAAGCAAATTACAAGGGTATTTCTATATATCTCTATATATCCCAACCCGGCCCATTAGCAAGTTTGGACTGGGGCCCATTAGCAGACTGGTTGATAAGGATACCTAATTAGTAAAATAAGGAATAATTAATTGATCTAATTTGTTGGGAGTTTGGGACTTGTATTGTATTCTACATCATCCAACAGGGCACCTTCTGGCCTTCTTTCTTGCTGGACGTTGGTAGTTTATAGTGCTGTTTCCGGCCAGATGATAATTTAATCATGTACAAAATCACAATTTATTAGAGTGATGTCATGATATAAATTAATGTTATTGGTAAATATTTCATAGAATTATGGCCAACCATCAAATGTGGTATTGCCTCATTTGTTTATATTTAGGTTCGCTAGTTACCTCATTGATATATAATATTATTAAGAGAACTTTCTTTTTGACTTTTGCTCCTCTTTTTCTAACCTTTTATTTTTTTCAACAGGAAACAAACGTGCTCCTCTTTTTCTAACCTTTTATTGTCAATATCGTCATTCGTCACATCATGCAGCTTGCTTCCCAAGCCATCACAAACGTGTATAAATACTACGTACTCATCACCCTCAACCCACATCAATATTACAACATATAACCCATTTCTTCCTTAAACTGAACACCAAACCAAAACAATTGCTTTGAAGAATTTAAGGCCATCATGTCCATGGCTGGAAGTGGTTTTGCTGAAGCATATGTGCTGCGAGACCTCCACAAGAAGAAGTTGAAGATGGAAAAGGAAGAGGAAAGAAGAGCCAAGTTGGGCACTACAAGCACAAGTACTACTAGATCCGAAAAGACTGAAATGGTAAGGTCTAGTGGTTGTTTCTTCTGGGTGTTGAAGAAAGTCCATCCAAGCAATAATGCTCAGATGACTTGTTCATCAGGATCATACTATTTGTAATTTAGTACTAGATTGTTTGCGGTTGTTGTAATATATGTGCTACTACTACTAGGTCATTGCTTTTATTCTTTTCCATATTCATCATCTAAGACATTGATAAAATTTCTTGTAAACTTTATCCTACTATGTAAGCAGAAAATAAATTATACAAATTCGTTTTAATAAAAATTATTATTATTTGGACTAAAAATCTTTGCCAGTCATGTCTGTGTTGGAAAAAATGGACATTGAAGCATCCCAGCTATGAGCCTATGATAAATGGGCCAGACCAGAGCTAAAAATGAGATTCCAGCCCGGTCCATTTACAAGTTTGGACTAGGGACTCGGCCTACCGAGCAGGGCTACAAGCCTACAACCTAGTAGACTGGTCCAGTATGCTTTTTTTGTTCTTTTTTTTTTTTGTTCATTTGGCAGTATATAGTTTGGTTGCTCATTAAAATAATAAAAAAAAAGAGTTATTAAATCAAACCAACCCAAAACACCAGGTACTTAGTGAACTCGCACTAATCTTCTCTTCCTTTTTCATTTTGTAACTTTAGTGGTTAAAACTTTCCAAAATATCGTTTGATAATAGAAAAATTAATGCTCGCACTCCCTTTATAATTCATTTTTACTCATTCTACCATTTCATCAATAATTGAAGAAGTGTGGATTACAACAATTGTTTCATTAATAGGCCAGATAATGTCACAATCATTTTACTTCTTGAGAAATGATGATTCTTTCTTCTTATCATTATTTTGCAGTGTGGTCTTATGAAAGTTTACTTTCATTTTTTAGATTACTCTTTAAAATTATCTTTACAAAATATTAGCTAAATTAAAAATCTTTTGACACATATAATTGTTAACAAATAAATGGTTATCCTATTTTCTAAACAGATTTTTTAGACAAAAAAATCTGAAAATAAAGGTGATTAATCAAATAATTAACTGTGTAACCGTGCAATGAGTAGGCTAGTGCGCACCAAAATTTGCAAGCCCAAGTAAATGATCTTCAAAATCCAGTAAACAACAATAGAAAGATAATAATGATGATGTATTATTTTTCTTTCTGATAGAAATAATGCTGATGTATTATTGTATTTGGTACTATATTCATAATGAATGATTGAAATTTCCAATTTGGACGGTCATAGAGTGGAATTAAAGTCTTGAATGATGGTCTCATCAATTTTATTTTATTTTCTTCTGCTGAGGGAGGGTCTCATCAAATTGACTTTTACATTTTTAGCTGTGGTAATATTGAAAAATTAAAGTATAGTGGGGACCCAAAAAATCTTAAAATCTCATGTAAAATCAAATCACATGCAGAGGTTCCTAACCATTGGATTTCATGACTCACCACTTTTGCTTCTAATCCTTAAAATGACTTTTCACTTTTAGTTAATTTCCCATCCACTCATAATTCATCAAATTATTTTATTTAATTCAGAAATCATGTTGATATAAAAGGTGCTCGCGGTGCACGTGTTTCCTGATGCTATCACGTGTGAGATGCACGGCGATGTCACGTTACTTAGGCTTAGCTGTAAAGATATCACACTTTTGAAATTGCTGTTTAACTTTTCTTATTGATCAAATCATACCGTAAGTATTTTAAGTATATCTTATATTTTAACTTAGTATTTCAAATTTAAAAATTGCATATTAGTATCTTAATTTTTATTTTGTGACAATCACATACCTCTGTTAGCTTTTCCGTCTGAGAAGCCGTTAACTGCTTCTGTGGCATACTAACGTGGCTTTAAAAAATTCCACGTAGACAAAAATAAACATAAAAATAATAAAATGAATAAACTTTTTAAAATGAAATAGAAAATTATAAAAAACTAAAAAATTAAAATATAAAAAAAAAACCAATAATTTAATTTAAAAATTAACAAACAAACAACAAATCAATCCAAAACCATCAAAAAAATGAACACAAATCATCCAAATAAATCAACAAATGCAGTAAACCCAAACCAACAACGCCTCCTTTTTCCCCAACAAATCAACCCAAAACCATTAAAAAAAAAATCATAAAAAAAAATCAACACAAATCAAACCAAAATCCATTTGCAATAAATCCAAACCCACAACCCATCATTCTTCCCCACCCAGCAACCCCTTCTCCTTCCTCACCCAATAGCCACCCCCAAAGCCCGAGCAACCCTCCTCCCTCCCAGCCATACACCCCGCCGCCGAATCATAACCCAAAACCACCACCTGAGACCCACACAAATAAACCATCATCCTTTCATTGTGCTTATGCAACTCAAAACTAAAGACTCACCAGTCACCACCCGAGACCCACAACCACCACTCGAGCAACCTTCCTCCCTCCCAGCCACATATCCACCTCGAACCACAACCCAAAACCATTACCCGAGACCCACCCGAGCAACCCTCCTCCCTCTCAGCCACACAAATCAACCCACCACCCGAAATCCCAAAACCCAAGCAACCCGAGACCCACCCCAACCCACAACCACCACCCGAGCAACCCTCCCTCCCAGCCATACAAATCAACCCACCACTCGAAACCCCAAAACTAGAGCAACCCGAGACCCACCAAGTCTCGCCAGAGATGGGCGCCGAAGAAAAAGATCGGGGAAGAGAGAAGTGAAGAGAGAGAAGAGACATAATCGGGGGGGGGGGGAGGGGGAACTCGAGACCCACCAATCACCAGAGAAAGAGAGAGGAATAACATAGATGTGGTCTCGCCAGAGATGGGCGCCGAAGAAAGAGATCAAGAAGATAGAGAAGTAAGGAGAGAGAGGAGAGTGAAGAGACAATGGGGGGGCTGAGAGATGGAGAGAAAAATGCAAAAAAAAAAAGTTTTTTTTTTGTTTTTATAATTTAATTATTAGGGTTTTTAATTTTTTTGTTTTTTATAATTATTTTTTTTATTTTTAAAAGTTTATTCATTTATTTATTTTTTTGTTTTGTTTATGTGACATTTTTTAAAGCCATGTCATTATGTCACGTAAGCAATTAACGACCTCTCAGACAGAAAAACTAACGGAGATATGTGGTTGTCACGAAATGAAAGTTGAGGTACCAATATGCAACTTTTTAAACTTGAGGTACTAAATTGAAATAGAGGGTATACTTGAGGCACTTCTGTGTAATTTGCTCTTTCTTATTTCTATTTTTTTTGCTTCAAAAAAGTTTCAATTAGGTCTACGTGGTTTACGTTAATTTGTAATCAAAACCAACTTTGTAATAAAAAATTCTACTATTCAAACACATATAAATATATTTTTAACTCTTAAATTGTAACAGATTTACTTTTTTATTATTAAGATATAAGTTTTTTCAAATATGTTTGTATATCATACGATGTTCGTAAGATATAAGTTTTTAATGATTTAATGATGCAACGACAACAATATGGATATTTGGTCATTTCAAATGAAATCTCATGCAAGTAGTGGCGGATCTACTCTAGGCAAAAGATCCAATGAATTAAGTTTCTTCCCTTGGATCTTAGATATTTGCCCCTTTGAATTGGTTTTGTTCCTTAAGAAACTGGGGCAATGCATTTGTGAAAATGCCTCAAACAACTTATAATATTGTGTGCTATGAATTGAAAGTTTTGTGAATTAATATTTAACAGTTTCTTTCATTTCAAAATAAATATTTAAGTACATCATCATTTTGTTCTTATAATGAAAAATTTATGAATTCACCACTACATACAAGTATGAAGTCTTCATATCATTAAACCATAAAAAAATTGATGGAACTACGAAATTGGTCATGATTGTAAACTAAAATAAATTACATGAATTTTGATTAAGACTTTTTAAATCACAAAAATTAAAGTGGAAAACGACTGACACCATAGGGTCCAAACACCTAGTTTTGCCTCTTGGCTTAACATACATGTATACAATACACCTGTGAGGTTGTGGCTAAATTTTCCACCAAACCCATGTGCATGGTCTCCATTGAGGTCACTGATGGTGACCCCACAGTGCCCATCTCATTTCCAAGGCCCATATGCATGGATGGAGTCTTCATTCTTGCATACCTCACATCACCAATCATGGTGCTGCACTTTTTTGTGTCTTGGGTCCTTCTTGGCTACAACCCCACTGTCTCTTTGTTTGCCACAGTGTACCTCATTTCTGTAAGTCACCAGATTGTAAATTTGGCAAAACCTAAACCAGTGCATGGGATGCTGGCTCTGTTTTATTATTCTTTGCTAAATGCAAACATGTAATCACCAAATATCAAAAACATGAAATTGAAATTGAATCTTTTAATGTGTGATGAGGGTGTAGAGGAGTGGAAGTCATTTTTAAAGGGCTAAAATGACACTTTTGGTCGTCATAGTTTTAGTTATTTTTTACTTTCATTTTCTTGTTTTAATTTTGGTAATTTGGTCTTGCACTTTCACAATCAATTCCAAAACATTAAATCTGTCTATTTAAGATAGAAATTTCACGTGACACATACATGAACATTTTAGACATTTTCGTTTTAAATTTAAGTAGTTGAAGACTTGAAGTTAATTTTTTCTTCAAAATAGATAATGTTAATATTTTGGATTTGATTGCGATTCTTAAGAAAGTACATAATTAAAATTTTCAAAACTAAAACTACGGAATGAAAGTAAAAAATGATTTAAACTACAAAGACCAAAAATAAAATTTAACATTTTTAGAAAGCTAAAATGATAGAATTATCTCCCTTTTCACATAACCTTTTACTGATAATATTACTACACATGAATTGTTTGTATTTTCTTGCTTTCTTTTTCATGATTAAAGGAAGACGTGTGATTTTGTAACTTGCTATTCTTAGTATTTCTAATTATGAATTGACTTAATTCTTATACTAGTTATTATTTATTAGTATAATAATATTTCTCTCCATTTGCTTAGTAGAGATTTGAAATCTCCATTAAATATGAAAAAATTTGAATTCTTAAAATTCTTGATACATCACTGTAAACTTCATTAATTTTGACAATTAAAAATTTAAAACATTACATATTTGGTAAACAACAAATCCTTTTGCTTTTGGTCCAGAGAGAAACAACAACACTATCATATACATATTGCATCTTTAATAGAGAAAATAGAGAAGAGACCCACTTGTATCTATGGGTTGTTCTTCTACCATTACTTTATGGAAAAATTTATGGTAAGTCCCTCCAAAATATTGTTGTCTTCTCTTTGTGATCAAGAGCCAAATAGTGCCAAAGTGGTCAAAACCAAGGGGCATTACAGTAATAAGATCCAAGCACAGAAATAAAAATAAAAATATATTAAAGTTTTTGTTTTGGGCTGTTAAAATTAAGATTTAAGAGAGGGACAAATGCAGGCTTTGGCGGGTTTCCAGAAATGTGAAGTTGATATTTGAGCTGAAAACCCAGCTCCATCTTACCTTATTAATGTCCTTAAACCCTTCATTTACTGCTTATTTACGCCACCTACCCATAACCACACACTCATTCACTGAGTCTCTCTCTCTCTCTCTCTCTCTCTCTCTCTCTCTCTCTCTCTCAAGCTGTGTGCTGTGTCTCAGTCTCTTAGAACCTTCTTACCCAAGATTGCTTGCTCTTCCTTCAACCTTAAGCACCTTCAGATCCGCAGCAAGGTACCTACCCGCACTGCAATCCCAGCATTATAATATTACACGTTTATCTATTTTATATATGAATTATATAATAATTTATATTATATTGATTGGTTTTGAATTTTGAGTGTTAAGCTTAAGCGTCAACTTTACTAGTTTTTACTGCTGCTGCCCCTATTCCCAATTCACACTCTCACAGCATTTCATTTCATTTTTGCGTTTCCAATAATTTGATTTGAATTTTGACGTTGTAATGTGAGAGCACTGCATGTGGCGATAATGGGTTTTGTTTGACGATTTGTTCAAGGCAAACAGTGATTTGGGTTTTCAAAGTTTCCACATTTAGCTAGGCATTTTGGGTCTGGGAGCTGGGATTCTCTCTAAGGCTGTCGTATTGGCCATTGTCAGTCTTTGGGTTCAGTGTTGCAGAAGCAGCTAGCGTTAGTGTTTGTTTTTTGAGGTTCCTCTTCTTCTGGGTCTTGCTTTGTCGGTTTCTGGAGGTGGGCAATCTGACTGAGTTCTCTGCTTTTTCTTGGACTTGGATCCGGGCCTATTCTCAACTAATATTTGAAATCGTTTCTGGGTTTTCCGTTTTGGGCAAGTCTGTGCCTCGTCTTACACGGTATGTGCTCCAATTTCGCTTTGTTTCTTTTCCCAAATTGGTTCCCAGTTCTGTTTTTTTCAGCTTACATTACCTTCTGCTTGCCAGCTGAGAAATACAGAGAAAACTAATGGAAAAGAAAGTCTTGGATTTAGTTGGATGTAACTAAATCCGACTATACACAAGTCACCAAATAGTTATTGTAGGCTCATTTAAGTGCTGGTTTTAGTTTTTCTTTGAATCCAAAGTTAATGTCAGAAATTAATGATTATGCTTTTTCTACATGCATTTACTCAAGAGCATTTCGTAATGCAGCACGATCCTGACCCTTTTTATTTTATTTTCAATTAATGATCTGACTAGTTTAGATGATATATCTGCATTTTGTGATTCACATTCTGGTGTTTGATTTAACATATATTGAGGTTTAGCGTGCCAGTCTAGTAAGAATCATGCAGTGATTCCTTATAGCCAGGGAGTGCTAAGATCTGAATCTTACATTTATTGTCTGTACTTCTTGGATTGAAAGTTGAAAGTTTCATATGGGTGTCTATCTTTCTTGGAAACCAATTTATTTATTGGTTGTATGACATGTACACCCAGGTATATCTATATCTCTTGTATTTTGTTATGCCCTGGTCAATTGGTCATGTAGGGTTCTCAAGTAAAAGGCACAGCTCTGAGTTTCAGAGTCACCAAGTCTTTACAATTCAGTGCTTTGAGCAATTGATTGAGTAAACATTAGCGCCATTTAGAGTTGATCGAAAGGTTTATCAAATAGGGTTGTAATTGGTCAAGACTCAAGAGGGACTCTCTTGGATGTATGGAGTTTGAGTGAGTAAACAGGTTAGGTTCTGTGCTGCATTGATCTTGGGGAAGAACATATGATAAATTGGACAATAATATGTTCTTCCTACAGAGTGGCAAGAAAATAGTGAGACTAATTGTGGAGGTTAGTGATGACTGATGAGCTAAGGAGATGGTAAAATGCTACAGTTGACCAAGGGGAAAAATCATACATTGTTGAACTAAAATATAGGAGGCATGAATGGGAAGAGGTTACTTTTGCGATCTAGTATGTTCATATTTGATTTTGAAAGTATGGAAACTGAGCAAACAATCGGCATAGACATTCGATAATAAACCTTATTTAGTAGCCATGAATGGCTGACATGGTGTTAGATACAAATGGAGAGGTGTGTTCCTATACAAATTTGGTTTCCAAGTTTGAAGTTGCACCTTTGGCAGTTGTACTGTTGACTACAATTGGCTTCCCTATTGGAAATCTTATTTCAGATGTATATTAACAGCTGAATTGGAAAAGCTCTCCTGTGCTAATTGCATGTGGGCTGAGGAGGTTGAATTTGACAGGTATTAGATTGAAAAGTCTAGTTTCCAAGACTTCTGATCTGGAAAGGGATTTTTCACCTAAAACTTGAAATGAAGTTTAATAAACGTGTTGCAGTTCTAGTTGTTAATTTGTTATAAATATAATAATAGTTGACAGAGAGTCATGTCCCGAATACATCCTCTCCCAGCTGAATCAGGTATCGGGTCAATTTGCCAAGTTTCTGGGCTTTTGATTGAGGAGAGACAGATTTAATGAATAGAAAATAATGAAGTTCATTATAAGATGACCTTAAAATATTAACTTTAAGTGGTTAAATTCTAAACATATGCTTCATAAATCAATCATCTACCCTGAAGTGTTTGGAAGACTGGTTGAGGAATTTCAGGACATGTGTATTTTTTAAATGATGGTTTGTGCATGGTTGAAAATTTCCTGTCTCTAAAGCATCGCTTTAGTTGATTTATGAGCAATTGAAGCACTAAAACATATCTTTGTTTCTCTGGTATAGTATTTATCATCCAAGAAATATAAGTTATAATTTTGCATATTCAGTCACAAGTTTCATTCCATTTGTTGTGGAAATAATGCAATCATTCTTATATGGGTGTACAATGGTGCAGGAGAATGATGTTACATAGTTGAATATAGATAGATTATCTAGTAATGTCGAGGATCACTAAGTGGAAGCTTGAGAAGACAAAAGTAAAAGTGGTCTTCAGGCTACAATTCCATGCTACACATGTAAGTTGTGAATCTTTAGAATTTACTGTGCTGAAATTCCATCTTATTGACTTCTATAATTTTTTTTATAATTTTCTTTTTGGGTTCCTCTATTGAATTTTCTGAAGATTAATATTTTTCAGTCTATAATTTTAATACATTCCTCTTATTCCCTTCTTATGAAAAACATATGCATATGAATAAAGTTCTGGCCTGTAAGGTGAAATAGAAGATCCTAAGGCAATTGTTGAATGATGTGTTAAGCAGTGTTGAATAAATGTTCTAAGGTGTCAATTTGGTCTATGATTCAGTCAGTCTGTGGAAAATATGCTTTTTGTCTTTCTTGTTTCCTTCTCACAGCTAACATTTTCCTGGTAATTATCTGAACCTGGTGTTGAACTGTGTCATACGATGTGTTAACTGTTAATTGTTTGTAACTTTGAGTTGTTTGATAACTGTATTTGTACATATGTTAATCGTTCGGCTAATATCATTCCTATAAAATTCTCCCATCTCTCATAAAATAGGATAATTCAGTATGCTTGTGAATATAAATATAATAATGATATTAGTAATCCAATTTCCCTTGTTAGAACTTCTGAATGTCTAAGATAATCTAACATCGACCATAAACTTCATATAAGTAATGCAGGCCTGTATCTCTCATTAATTGATGTTCTATTTGATTCTAGTTTCTTATGGCTAATGGCTTAAAGTGCATCTAAACTCCTTTTAATCATGCATTATTCCTATTGCATGACTGGAAAACATGGTGCCTATACAACTAGCAGCTGCAATCTATGCTATGACTGAATATAATTTTTCTCTGCATGGTCCAGATACCACAAACCGGATGGGATAAGTTATTTATATCTTTCATATCGGCTGATTCTGGAAAGGCAACAGCAAAGACAACCAAAGCAAATGTGAGGAATGGGACCTGCAAATGGGGAGACCCTATCTATGAAACTACAAGGCTTCTCCAGGACACTAAAACAAAACAATATGATGAGAAGCTCTATAAACTTGTGATAACCATGGTAGTATTCCTTCAGAATTTCTTATTTATATTAAATAATGTTTCTGCTTGGAAATTCAGTTGATTGATGAACTATTTTTTCCGTACTCCCTATTCACTATCAGAGCTTAGTGTATCCATATATCTTGTTCAAACTGAGGTTAACATGGTCTTTGGCCTAAATCTGACTGACTTCAGGGTTCTTCACGGTCTAGTGTCCTTGGTGAGGCTAACATCAACCTTGCTGATTATGCTGATGCGTTAAAGCCTTATGCTGTTGCTCTTCCTCTCCAGGGATGTGATTCTGGAACTGTTTTACATGTGAGGATCTCTCAAGTTCAAATGATTTTAGACATAATATTATCATGGGAAAGTTTGTTTCTATACTTTTTGTTATTTTGTAATGGCTACTTGATTTCTCATTGAGCTTCCAGTAAAAACTGTTAGTTATTCTTTAATGCTGGTTGTCAACTAATATGTGTTCCTATTTAAAAATTTCTCTATTCCATGTCAGGTCACTGTACAGCTGCTAACTTCTAAAACTGGTTTCAGGTAAGCATTAAAACATGTAAACCTCTTCCTTTATCTATTTTCAGTCTGTTGATTTGTAGTTATAATTCCTTTCAGAGAGTTTGAGCAGCAGAGGGAGCTCAGAGAGAGTGGTCTACAAACATCCTCTGACCAAACCAGAAATGACGTATCCACTGTTAGAAAAATATCGTCTTCTGAAGATACAGTAAATGATCAGATAGATAAGGTTTGACCATTTTGCTGTCTGTTTTTGTCCAATATATTACATAATGATTGATTATAATTGTTTCTGCCGAACTTTATTGGCAAACATAAGCTCCTGTGAAACAGATATGTATGAATTTTGTCCATTATGCATAAACCCTCTTAAAATTATTATTTCATTCTCGTTTTATTTTATTTTATTTTATTTTTATATAAATAAGAATCAAACTTTATTGAAGGAAAGAGCAAAAGATACAATAGGTGATGGACAAACAGTACACTTGGCCAAACTGAAGCCACAATACAAGCAAAACCACATGCAATACAAAACCCCAGACCAATCAACATGAATATTACTAAAAGGAACATCCCAAAACTCCAGACCACACACAATACAATAGGAGATGCGCATAAGATGAGAAATATTTCACTCTTTATTGTTAATTGGACATCTATCTCCATGTCTTTTGTCTGTTGCATGTCTTTTAGATGTGATTTAGTTTAAAATTATTAATGCTCTGAGGTGTGTCAGGCATGAGTGGAAGATAATTGAGGGTTCTGAGACTAACAAAATTCCTACGCAAAACATGTTTGTGCTATCAAAGATGAATATCTATTAGGCTCACTGTTGCTAATATGATTTTAGAAACAGTAAAGATGAAACAATGGAATATAGTTCACTATGAAATATGAAATAATGTAATTCTGTGCCTGATGAGAAAGGTATTGCTTTCTCAGAGTTTAGGGGTAAATCCATCCCCTTCCAAGATCTGCCATGAGCCAGTCACTGAGAAAATTGACTTGTTGTCTCTCACAACTTCTGAGAGTGATGAGTGATGACCTATTGTTTTTCCTTGTTCATGTAATGTTGCTTGAATTTTCCAAATTATATGATAAAAACTTATGCAGTGCATTTATGTGTTCTTTTTCTGGATGGAATTATTAGCTTTGTGATAGGTGTTTTCATATGTTGTTTCAATATATGGTATTTTCTTTTTTGTACAGGTCAATGCAAGAGTTAGATTCAAAGAAGAACTCTTTCCCCTTGAAGAGGAGGTTGGGCTGAATGATGAGTATGCAGACTCAACTGTTGGATTTGATGGTTCTTCTAATACTTCAGAAAGTTTATATGCTGAGAAACATGATATATCCAGCACCCATGAGATTGACAGTCTTAAGAGTACAACCTCTGGTGATTTAGGTGGACCATCCCTTAGTCAAAGTCCTGGACAAGAGAAAGGAGACCCCTCTGATCAGCGGTTGTTGGCACAGGGGACCAATGAATGGGCTCATGGCTGGAGTTCCGATTATTCTGCAGATACTGACTTGCCAAATGCTTATGAGGAAAATAGTAGGCTTAGAGGAAGCTTGGAAGCAGCTGAGTCGTCCATTCTTGAGCTTAAGCAGGAGGTGAGCTCTTTACAGAGTCATGCTGATGAAATAGGCACTGAAGCACAAAAATTTGCACTTCAACTTGATGCGGAAATTGCTTCTGGAGAACAATTGGCAAAAGAAGTTTCTATACTGAGATCAGAATGTTCAAAGTTGAAAGAAGATCTTGAGGAGCAGAAAAGTTCCAAATTAAGCATTCCATTCACCACCAAAGAAACTATTGAGACCGGCCAGGATTACCTTTTGCATGAGCTACAGGTCAGGTGGTTTAAGGGGCTCTTGGATATGGAGGATAAAATAAGAGAGCTTCAAAGCAAGGTGTGCTTTGGAGTAAATGAAAGGGACTTCAGGTCGTTCCACTCAGATTTAGAGGCATTGCTTGGTGGTCTGCTAGCTCTCAAACAAGTAACTGGACAGGCAAATTCAGGGATGAACATGGCAAGCGTAAAGGAGACTGGTGAAATGTGTTTACATAAAGGTGAGAAATTAGTACTTGGAAACAGGTTTGATGCAGATTTCTATCAACCAGAAGGTGCGCTTCATTGTCCAGGCATGCCTGGCCTGGTGTCTCAAGACTTTGATTCTGTAGATGCTACCAATGTAATGAAAGACAAAGTCTTTGAACTGTTAAGAGAGGTGGATGAGTTGAAAGCTGAACGAGAAAGCCTTGCAAAAAAAGCAGACCAGATGGAGTGCTACTATGAAGCTCTCATTCATGAACTTGAGGAAAATCAAAGGCAGATGATGGGAGAGGTGCAGAATCTCAGAAATGACCATTCTACTTGCCTGTACACAATTTCATCTGCTAAAGCTGAGGTGGAGAGAATCCAGCAAGATATGAACAATGAGATAATAAAATTTAACAAAGAAAAGCGTGATTTGGATTCTCTGAACAAGGAGTTTGAAAGAAGGGCTACTACAGCAGAAGCAGCACTGAAAAGGGCACGCTTGAATTACTCCATTGCTGTGGGCCAGTTACAGAAGGACCTTGAAGTGCTTTCTTTCCAGGTTCTGTCCATGTATGAGACTAATGAGAACCTCGTTAAGCAGGCTTTTGCAGATTCTTTGCTTCCAAGCTTTCAAGGGTGTGAAGAAACGATGCAGAATCAGAAATTGGATTCAGAGGAATTTCATGATGCAAAACACTTGCAGTGTCAGAATCAGTGTTACGGGGTAAAGAAACAGCATCTAGATGGGGATATATTTTCAGACGATTTGAAAAAATCTCTCCTCTTGCAGAAGGGGATTTACCAAAAGGTTGAAGAAGAAATTTATGAAGTGCACTTGGTGAATGTGTATTTGGATGTCTTCTCAAAGGCTCTACAGGTAACTTTGCTTGAAGCAAGTGCTGACTTTGGATTGATGGAAGAGAAAGTGCATGAACTTACACAGCAGCTGGAGCTTTCAACTGAGTCCAAGGAGTTATTGATGCTGAGACTGCAGACTACATTGGATGAGATTTGCTGCTTGCAAGAGTACAAGGACACTTGCAATTCGAAGTGCCATGACTTGACTCTGAAGAACCAAATTTTGGAGTCAAATTTGCAAAATATTTCCTGTGAAAATCATCTTCTTACCCAAAAGATTTCTGAATGGAAAGGTCTGATAAAAGAATATGAAACTTATGAGAGCAAATATAAAGTCTGCACTACAGAAAAATTAGAGTTGGCAAACTTGTTGGAAAAGGAAACCCTAGAAAATGGCAATCTTCAAAATAGACTTTCCTCTTTGCAGGAAGAGTTAAAAGCTGTCAGAACTGACTATGATGAGCTGGCTTTTGGGAAGGAGAATCTGCAGAACATTGTAAACGTTCTACAGGGTAAGTTGTGGAATCTGTTGTCATCTTATGACCAAAAATATAAAGGCCTGTCTCTCTGCAGTGAAGGTATTTGTCAGGATTTGGAATCCGATGATTTAACAGGTGTAGTGTTGCAAATAGAAGAGCTTCAGCACAATGTATATGAGAAGATTGTCCAGATTATGGAAGAGAAGAAAGACCTTACACAAGAAAGAGATAACGCTCAAGTGTCTTTAAGCACAGCAGCATCTGATCATTTAATCATGAAACAGAAATTTGAACATGATCTACGAAGTATAATGGATAAACTAGATGTTTCAAATGCCCTAGTGCAGAAGCTTCAGTTACAAGTTGAGGTTTTTGCAAACAGACTCGAGATTAGCTCCGAAGCTGAAGAAAATTATGCACAACAGCACAGAGAACTTTTGTCTGATCTTGATCATTTGGAAGTGGAGCTGCAGCAACTTACTTCTAAAAACCAGGACCTTGCTGAAGAAATTGTGGCATTGGAGACTGTAACTGAAGAATTAGCAAGGTGTAACCTGACCATAGGAGCAGTATCAGAGGAAAAAGAAGCTTTGGTGGTGTCCTTACAGGATAAAACTGTAGAATCTTCCAAGCTTTCTCTGGAGCTTAATAGTTTACAAGGAAGTTTGCTATCTTTGCACGATGAGTTGCACATTGAGAGAAATCTCAAAGATAAATTAGAGAGTACAATTGCAGATCTCACTTCCCAAATGAATGAGAAGCATTGCCAGTTGCTAGAATTTGACCAGCAGAAAGCTGAGCTGGTTCATCTCAAACAATTGGTATCAGCCCTAGAACTAGAGAAATCTAGAGTTTCCCGTCTCTTGTTGGATTCCGAGGAATGTCTAAAAGATGTTCATGAAGAATGTTCTTCTATATCTGCTCTGGAAACTCAGTTATCTGAAATGCATGAATTTTCATTAGCTGCTGATGTTAGAGTCACCTTCACAAAAGCTCAATATGAGGCTAGGATTGAAGAGCTTGATCAAAAACTTCACTTTTCCGATAGCCACCTTGCTGAGCTTCACAACAATCACCTTAATGTAGAGAATATGCTTAATAGTTGTCTTGCTAGCGAAAGGCATTATATTGAAGAGAACACCAAATTGATGACAAGTCTCAACTGCCTTAAATCTGAGCTAGAAGCCTGCATTGCTCAAAATAGGATTCTTATTGATACAAATGGTGTCATGACGACTGAAATTGAGGAATACAAGAAAGGAGCTGAAAATATGGAGTCTATTATTCATGTGGATAGGAGTCAGTGTGCTCTTGAAATTGAAAGGCTGGAGCATCTTTTGGTGACTTCTGAAGAAGAGATTGATAACCTGATATTCTCCAAGGAGGAACTAGAAGTCAAATTTGTAGTACTCAAAGACAAGTTGGATGAACAGTGCACTCAGATAGCCTTGCTGGAAGGATCTAAACATGAACTGACAATGCTGCAAAATGAATGTAGTGAGCTTACACAGAGGCTTTCTGAACAGGTTTTGAAGACAGAAGAGTTCAAGAACTTGTCCATCCATTTTAAGGAGCTTAAAGACAAGGCTTATGCTGACTGTGCCCATGCTCATGATAAAAGAGAACCAGAAGGGCCACCAGCTGCTATGCAAGAGTCCTTAAGAATCGCATTCATCAAAGAACAATATGAAACCAAGCTGCAAGAACTAAAACAACAACTTGCCTTCTCCAAGAAGCATAGTGAGGAAATGCTGTGGAAATTACAAGATGCAATCGATGAAGTTGAGAATAGGAAGAAATCTGAAGCTATACATGTGAAGAGAAATGAAGAGCTAGGAATGAGGATTTTGGAACTGGAGTCTGAGCTACATTCATTGCTTTCTGAAAAGCGTGAAATAATGAAAGCATATGACCTGATGAAGGCCGAAAAGGAATGCTCATTAATAAGCCTTGACTGCTGTAGGGAAGAAAAACAAGAGCTTGAAGCATCTTTACAAAAGTGCAATGAGGAAAAAGTTAAAATTATTTTAGAACTCACCTCAATGAAAGATTTGCTTGAGAGCTCTACATCTTCTATAAATATGCAGAGGGAAGGCAATGACAGATTACACAAAGCAGATTGCACGTCGGATGAGCTGGTAGTTGAAAGGGTTCACCACAAAAATTCGATATCTGGCATGCAAAGCAACGGAATGACAGAGGACCAATTATCTAAGTTTTCCCAGCTAGATTTAGTGAATGATGAAGCAGCTGAGAATGAATGCTTGATTTCCATTGATGAAGCTGACCCTTCAAATGTACTCATCAATATCCAACCTGTGCAGGTAATTATTAGTTTTTTTCCAGGATTATCAATATTAGAGTATTTTGCTTTGTCAGTTGATACTTCTAATTTTTGTGCAAATATGTAGTATGCTTATGTTAGCTTATACTGATATTTGAACTTTCAAGTGCCACATATCAATTGGCTACATAGGACTGTTGTGCTTTGCATATGTTACATTTTTCCATAAGATGCTGGAGAAACAAACAAGAATGCCTTTTTCATGTCCTCAAATAAAAAGGTGCTTTCAGTTAGATATACTTTTCTGCATGAAAAAGGTGCTCCCGAAAGGGGAAGATGCTTACTAATACCAGTTGACAGTGCCTTAGTGAGTTGCTGCTCAAAAAAAGACCAGACTTATAATATACCTATTTCATTTAGTGGAAGCTCTTGTTTATACACTTCAGGGGCCCGGCTATCCCGTTAAACACTTTGCCTGGGAACTACTGTCACCAGAATGAAACTCAAAGCTGTTGATAGTGGCTTATATGTTTGGTACTACCAGTTATTAATAGTCCATGAAGGTTTAAATTTCTTGTTCACCATTAATGTTGTCAACTTTTCCTTAGAAACTACTAAAATTTAATGATGGAAGAATTCTTATAATAAATCAATCAAAATAAGATAAGATATGATCTATGTAGCATGACTGTGTAAATGGCTGTGAATATGTCATCTTTCATAGCTCGCATTTCTTCTAGTGCTTCTGAACATGTGCACTTCTTTTGGTGGCTGTTTGGAACTTTGTCCGCACTTCTGTTAGAGGCAATAATAATTTGTTCATAACTGATAACTGATTCACTTAGACTTCCAAACTTTAAAGTTCATCCTATCTCCTTTGAGCAGAGCAATAGGATAGTTCAAATCTATCAAAGAAAAGGTTGTTTACTTCCCTTTTTCCAATGCATGTACTCTATTCTATATCTTGAAATTTTGGTCTCTAACAATATATGTGCATCATCGGACAGGCTGATGTTGTATCCAGAGGTGTAAATGGAATTCCTGGTGTTGTACTTTCAAAACAAAAGGATGTGCATAGTGGTGACATGAAGCATTTGGTTCTTGCCAATGAGCATTTCAAGGCCCAAAGCTTAAAGTCTAGCATGGACAACTTAAATAAGGAGGTATGTATGGCCAACCTGGTTCTTTCCAAGTGAGAAGATGCTTTTGTATTGCTACAGTAACTTCATCTATAGTTGGAGGGCAGGGACTACAGATTACAATTTCCCATCATCAGTTACAGCATCTAGGTCCTGACGTATAATTTGCTTATGAAAACGGAGCTATTCTAATCCCTGTAATCTTCTTGCAGTTGGAACGGATGAAACATGAAAATTCACTTGTTCCCCTAGGTGATCATCATTTTGACCCAAATTTTCCTGGTTTGGAAAGAGAGCTGATGCAATTAAATAAGGTAAATAACTTTGTGACCCTTTACACCTTAGAGTAAAAGTGTGTCCTTGAACTGATATCTATTTCTGCTTTTTGATTAGGTAAATGAAGAATTGGGAAGTATATTTCCTTTATTCAACGAATTTTCTTGCAGTGGCAATGCTTTAGAGAGGGTACTAGCTTTGGAAGTTGAACTCGCTGAAGCATTGCAGGCAAAGAAGAAATCAAGCCTCCATATTCAGAGGTACATGTTGTACAATTCTGATCGACCCTTGCAAATTTACATCATGTTGCATTCTTGGGAGAACACAAAATATTGTCTCTTTAAATCTCTTCTGTCTTAGACTCGGGTATGGTAATTGTAAAAAATAGTCTTGTGGAAATCTTATACATGCCCAGCAAACTGTTTAGTTTTTACTCGACATGCAATGCTAAAAGACACAATATTTTTTTGTTTTCAAATGATAGGAACAGCATACAGATTCTTTAAAACAGGATTCAATACCACCATGCTGCAATTTTCTTTCATTTTGAAAATACATTATTTTTGAAAAAAAATAAAATAAAATTTGGTTTACTTGGCATAGTGGTGTTGCGGAATACTTCCTTGGCCTGGGGTAAGCTCTTCCACCTTTTTTTTGGCCTTTCATTGACATCGCATTGGTGCTGTTGTATCAATAAACTTCTTTCTACAACCTTTGTAACGGTGACTTGGCAATTTCTAAATGGTTTTCTGCTTTGGTATATTTTGGGCCTGCATGGACACAATGCATTGCCAAATTTGCACAATTGTAAACCAAAAGAATTTAATAATGCAATTTATACATTTGTTTTCAGAGTTTGTCAACTTTTAAAATTAGCAGAACTATGGAATCCTCTAATGAGTTTAACAATTAACATGACAATCCTCTTGTGTTCCAGTTCTTTCTTGAAACAACACAGTGATGAGGAAGCAGTGTTTCACAGTTTTAGAGACATCAATGAGCTCATAAAAGACATGCTGGAACTCAAGGGAAGATATGCTACTGTGGAGACGGAACTTAAAGAGATGCATGACCGTTACTCTCAGTTAAGCCTTCAATTTGCAGAGGTTGAAGGAGAGAGACAGAAACTAATGATGACTCTCAAGAATGTTCGGGCATCAAAGAAAGCCCTATGCTTAAATCGCTCCTCGACAACCAGTTTTCTGGACCCCTAGTCATAGCCACTGTTGCCATCCCATGTTTGTGAAGTATACCCTTTACTGGGTTAACAAGTTGATGGTCCCATATGCCTTGCTACATTGTGTCATCATGTCAAAGGTGAATAACGATGGATCACTTGGCCTGCTAGTGGTGAAACTTTACAATCTTTGAAAGCGGTATCAAAAGCTAAGCAGCAGTGTAAATAAAAAAACTCTGCTGCTTTGTATCCCTGGTTAATAGTATCATAAGTACAGATCCCTGTAACGTATTGAATTGTTGTAATTTGATCCGCTGTATAGTAAATCAATTTTTTCTTTTCCAGTCATTTCTATTTAAATATCTTGAAGAAAAAAATTGCAAACCTCTTCCCATACATCCCTTCTGCATTCCAATTTATTTTTGGTGGAATTTGACAATTGTATCTAAGTTCTCTTGCTACTTGGGTGTCGGATTGGCTTGTTCATAGCCTATGCTCAACAGGGGTTTGATAATTTTTGGTTTTAAAGACTGTTTAGGGCTTGCGATAATATGTAGACAAGAAAACAAAAAGCAGCTTGAAATTTGAGAAACTAGCTAAAATTTTTACCCTTTCAAGGATGAAATTAAATATCAAAAATTTTCTTGAAATTTCTATTTTTTTGAGATTTAAAATGAAATTATTGAAATTTTAATTGTTTTAGAAATTCTCAACGAAATAGAAAATTCTTTTGAAATTTCTTTTAAAATTTTCATATTTTTAACTATTGAAATTCTAAATTTAATTTCTTACTTTAAGGACATTTAGCCTTTTATTTTTATTTTATAAATATAATTTTTGAGCAGTGCTCAAGCTACTCTAGAGCACAACTTGACATGGTCGAAGGCTTGGCGCGCTACTTGAGAATGATTTGAAGAACTGGAGGGTTTATTTCTAAAACAAAACACAAGGACTAGTTTTTAAAATTTCTCATATTTTCCTTTGGGCTTGCAACTGTATTGGTAATTGGCACTACTGGAAATTTTGGGTAACTCACAGGAAAAGAGAAAAAAGTCCTTTTTTTTTTTCCTAAAACAAGAAAAAGAAGTCTAATGAAATGGACTTGTTACATAGAGTTTGGAATATCCTTTAGCAGTAGATATTAATTAATGAAGAAAATATCAAGAACAGAATCTAGGTTTTATATCGTGCCTCGAGCCATTTACCAATAATTACTGACATCCATGTGACAGAAGGATGGAGCAAAGGCATGGAGATATTGTCCTCACATTCTATCTTCAAGTATAATTCACGACTGGTGGATCTCTTAATCATTATGCTAATCAAACGATTTTATTTTCTGGTCTTGACCTGGGGATTATTTGTCATTCTTAGTGTGTACTAAAAACTAATTGAATTTTATTCATGTTAAATTACAGGGAACAAGTCTTTTTCTGATACAAACAGGGTTATGGAGTCAGTTTAAAGCAAATAATATGAAGATAAAATAGTCTGAAACAGAGATAGTGATACATAAAGTAATGTATAGTAAATACAAGTGAAAAATAGTTCTTGTACCAATATAAACAGACGTCGGCTTACAATAAAACTCCCAAATCAATCAAATCAATTGTTTATTTTGTTCTTTGCTTTTCTTTTCTTTTTTTCTTTTTCTTTTACACTTGTTTTCACTGGTGACAATAAATCAGAAGCTCTAAATTTCTCATTAACAAATCACATGCAATAAGGAACTAAAAAAGGTGTTCTACATAGGGAAACCATAAGATGCAAAATACCAAAAGTCTGGCTGATGGATCCATGACCTTCTTGCTGCCACTTGTGATTGGATCTGAGACTTTGAATTGCATCTCAGCAACAGAAAAGACATGGAATGACACTAACAGACTGAAGAAGCTCTGTCAAGCTTCTTAGCTGGAGCTACATTATTGAGCATGAACATCGAGGCTGCTCTGGAGAATCATTCTGCAATTTATCTGTAGAAAATGCAACCGTTAGTTCCTTGTGTCTGGAACTGCTTTCCATAGTTTTGGTAGCATAATCCTATGTCCACGCATTTAAACGTAAATGTCGAAGTGTCTCATATTGTGAATTTCATAGTGGGGTTTTGCTAGCCAGAATTTCTAGTCCCATGATTTCGTCTCCAAATAATTATTGAAAAACAAATGCCGAACCTTAAAGTTTTCTTAGAATGTGAGAATTTCTACTGGAAGAATGATAGCACACAGGAAAAACTAAGGGACAATATACAAAGCCAACTTCAAGGGAGGGAAAGGACCAGAAATTCAGATAAGGAACAAACATACAAAATAAATGAATAAATGGATAAATAAGAGCCAATTATGCTTTACACCTATTATGGGAGACAATACATTAAATAACCATTGATCTAATACTCTCAGCTCCCTGGTATATATATTGCAATATCATTAAGAAGCTGTACTAATGAGAACTAGCATGGGGTTTTAATGGTTGGCTCAAGACTGAATCCAGATTTCTAGCATGCTGAGTTGTTTGTGCTGAGGGTCAAGAGCTAAAGAGGTAATCAGAAGCAAAAACACCTTGCTTCTTGTTGTTCAGAAAGAACTGTGCTCATAAGAGACTGATGCATAAGAATTATGCATCTTAACTAAAATAGACTGACAACTAAGGGGAAACCATTCATCATAAGAGCCAAGATGTTGGATACTTTGAGGAAGAGACTGTAATAAAAACAACAAATTCACCAAAGAGCATGTGCTATAAGATATATGCAACATAATTGCAAGTATGTCTGGAAAAAGAGAAACATAATTACCATTCTTTTTGTCTGCAATAGGAGGACGCACAACCACATGCATAGTGATGAGACCTCCTGGGAGTTCACTGACTGGAAGTCTGGAATCGTCTAGTGTCCTGTTGTTTTCCAGTATCTTTCCCGCATTAATAAGCTTCAAATCATTTATTGTCCTTGGACCATTTTCTTTGTCTATCAAATAGATATTGCATTGCATGAGAAAATATAAGTGAAGTTTCAAACCAAAGCACAATGTTGTGATCATTAAGCAACCTTAAGCTTCATAAATTTTGGCAAAATATCAGCTCTTTCTGCGTTTTTTTAATATTCTGTTCTGGTTGGTCCCGGGGGGGAGGGAGGGTGGGGGGGTGGGTGGACAAAAGGCAAGATATCTAATTAGAAACACCAGCAACAAATATGAAACAAGGGTTCTAAAGTGGTAGAATAAACAAGCAAATTCATTAGATCATCCCAAAAAATATGGCTAACCGAAGCATACTCTTATTCAGGAACTCAGAACTGTGTCATAGTTCATTTGCGTCATTTTCAAACCGCCATCCTGACACTGAAGGACAGAGTGGGAGCCTCAAATAGCTTGGACAAGGCACTATGGGTAATGATAAGAACAAAAAGTATTTCTTAACAGAATTTTCAATACCGAAGCAATATGATCTTTAGTAATAGCAACATCTTTATTTCAACAATTTTGGCCAAAAAACTATCCAGTAGAGGTGGGTTACAATTCTTACAGTGTCCAACACCCCAAGCCTAAATGAGCTCCAAACGTTGTTCCCAGTAAAAAATGCTAAGATGGTCTAAAAAGATTCCAAGTAAATAATATCACCTGAAGTTGTGATAATCAAATCAGAAAGCTTGATGCAAAAAGCTCTCAAGAGTCCCAACCCAATCGTATAAAAAGCAAAAGAACCTCAATAAGATATCTAAGTTCCTGCAACAATATATACCAAAAAAACAGAACTTTAACAGAAGTATAGGCGAAAAAGGAAGAAATATAACCTTTGGGCCATTGTGCAAGTATTTTCTCTTTGAGTGATGTTACTGTGGTAGATGGGCTATACTTGTGTGGACCTATGTCTGTGCCATCGGATAGCCTGAATTTGAGCTCAATCAAATCTTGGTCTGCCATAGATGAACCTTCCAGCAAACCCACCTCCTCAAATTCTCATAACACTCTCCAAGACTCAGATTAAATCCCACAACAGACCAAATCAAAGAAAACCCAGATTAAATCTGATTTCTTAGACCCAGAAGAGCAAGAAGCTTTGACACCCAATAAAGAAGCAGTATCCAAAAAGCTTGTATTGAACTTGGAGCTTATACTGAGAAGTGAAAAAGATCCAAGCTCCTTCTTGTTGATGTAAACCCAAAAGCAGCAGTGACTGATTAGGAATCTATGAAATCAATCCAAGGAGAGAAAAGACAGCTCCTTTGAATTGCTTGATGTAGAAAATAAGAAAGTAGAAAGTACCCAAAACGATCTGAGTGAGATTTTTCACCTGAATTAACAGAAATTTCCCGTCATAAAGAAGGTGATTACATATTTGCCCATATTTTATTATTGTATTAACGAAATTACCATAACCTTTTTAATTATGACTTATCTAGGCTTTTGGCAATTGATGGTTGTCATAACTCATAAGTCATAACTCATGACCTAGAAAAACGAAAAATAAACAAAAAAAGAGAGAGCTGATAATGGCTTTTGCCTTTGCGGCTTTGCCCATGACTATACATAAGATCATGCAAGTGTGGAAAAAGAAACTGTGATAAGATCACTATGACTTTCTCAATCACAATTAGTTACAATTTACTGTTATTTACAATTTACTGCTTTACAATTTTAATGGGTGTATTGGGGACACGTGGCTGGGAACTGAGAGCAAAGTAGAGAGATGTTTTTATACACAACGGTTTCCTTTGGGACATCAGTCATGTAATTGGTGTGAATGAATTAATATAGAATTCTCTGGAGCTTGCTCCTTATCTCCATCTTCATCTTCGTCATTTCATCCATCATCTTCATCTTGCATATAGGTTCAAGGTTGAAAGGGTCCTATTATTTGGTATCAGCCAGTCTAGGTCCTCTGTTCCCTTCCTTGCATGCCCCGTTATCTGACCCGTTCTCGCAAAATGGACAACCGTCTTACCACCATTGAAGCTTCCATCGAATCCCTTACCTCTGGCCTCAATGATCTTTCCGATTCCCTTCCAGCGACGATCGCCACTCAGCTTGGCCCGTACTTCGCTCGACTACATCGCGATCTCGTTCCGGATGGTGGCGATGTGGTGGATGATGAGCCAGACCCAGTGGTCCGTTTTCGTCGGCGTTTCGATGTCGATCGGGGTGCGCCGCCGCGTCCCCCATGGCAACAACGGATTGATTTTCCCCGATTCCTAGATGGGGATGACCCATTAGCCTGGGTTTACAGGGCAGAACAATTCTTCACTTTCTATAACATCCCGGAACATCAGAAGGTGGTCACTGTCTCATTGAACATTGAGGGTGAGGCGTTGCAATGGTTTAGGTGGATGGATTGCCTCGTTACCACACCTCGTTGGGAGGAGTTCACAAGAGTTTTTTGTCGGGAATTTGGGCCATCGGAGTTCGACGATAGTGCAGAGGCTCTCTTCAAGCTCAAACAAACCGGTAATCTTAAGGATTATATCTCTGACTTTCGACGATTAGCAAATCGTACAAGAGAGATTGGTCCAGTTTTACTTAAGAGCTGTTTTTTGGGTGGGTTAAAGAAAGAATTGAGATATGATGTTAAGCTACTTAAGCCGGCTACTGTTCATGATGCCATAGCTATAGCTGTTCAACTTGATACCAAGCTCTCTGAGTTAAAATTGGGTATTCCAAAAGCTATCACCAACCCCAAACCCCAATCCTTAGCTTCGTTACCAATTCCAAAGCCCATTTCTAATCAAAGTGGTCCAGCTCAAAACACAGGGCACTTACCTTTTAAGAAACTCACTCCAGAAGAAGTACAAAATAAGAAATCCAAGGGATTGTGTTTCTACTGTGATGAAAGGTATATGAGAGGGCACAAGTGCAATCGGAAACAACTATTGCTGCTGGATGTGACTTTTGAAGAGGAGGAATTTGAGTTACCTGATATTGAAGATAATAGTGCAGGAAGTAGTGAACCAACAGTAGAATTACAACATATGGAACTTAGTGAATGTGCATTCTATGGTACATCTGCTAAGAGTTCCATAAGAACCATGAAGGTCGGGGGATTACTTAAGAATCAACCAGTGAGGATTCTCTTAGACTCGGGTAGCACTCACAACTTTGTTGACTCCAGATTGCTTAAGAGATGGGGTTGGCATGCTCATAGTACATCTGAGTTTGAAGTAATGATTGCTGATGGGGGGACAGTGAGAAGTAAAGGGTGTTTGCAGGCTCCATTGTCAATGGGTGGTTACAAGTGTCAAGTGGATATGTATTCATTGCCATTGGGAGGTTGTGATGTTGTTTTGGGAGTTCAGTGGCTATCAACAGTGAGTCCTGTTTTGTGGGATTTTCAACTTCTCACCATGGAATTTAATGTTGGCAAGGTGAGACACAGAATTGAGAGTAAGGATACCAATGACCCTCAAGCTCCCCTAGTACAGGTGGCAACACTGCATCAGATTGAGAAAATTTTGCAAACTTCAAGTTTGGGTATCCTATTGTATTCACTGGAATCCAAGTCTATGGAGGATAGTGACTTAACTTCTCAGCAATTGGAAGAGTTGCAAGAAGTGTTAGCTGCATATGATCAGGTCTTCCAAACTCCAACTACTCTACCGCCCTCAAGACCACATAATCACAGGATTCCACTCATTCCAGGATCCAAAACACCTAGCATTATACCATATCATTATGGTCCCTTGCAAAAAACAGAAATTGAAAAAGCTGTTCAAGAACTTCTAAATTCTGGCTTCATCAGGGCTAGTCATAGTCCTTTCTCTTCACCAGTGTTATTAGTCAAAAAGAAGGAGGGCACATGGAGGATGTGCATGGATTATAGGGAGCTAAACCAAGCCACAATCAAAGATAAGTACCTCATACCTTTGATTGATGATCTATTGGTTGAATTGCATGGAGCTAGATATTTCACTAAATTGGACTTGAGATCCGGGTATCACCAAATTAGGATGAATCCTTCAGATATTGAAAAAACTGCATTCAGGACACATGAAGGCCACTATGAGTTTTTGGTCATGCCTTTTGGGTTGACCAATGCCCCTGCCACTTTTCAAAACCTTATGAATGATGTGTTTAGACCCTACCTCAGGAAGTTCATTTTGGTCTTTTTTGATGATATATTGATCTATAGTAGGAATTGGGAGGAGCATTTAACCTACTTACAACAAACTTTCCATATACTACAGGAGAATCAGCTCTTTGTTAAAAAACAAAAATGTGCTTTTGGCCAAAGCAAAGTGGAATACCTTGGCCATATTGTATCCAGAGATGGGGTAGCAGCTGATCCATCCAAACTGCAGGCAATTGCTGATTGGCCAATTCCTACCACAGTCAAGGAGCTCAGGGGATTTTTAGGATTGACAGGTTATTATAGGAAATTTGTTCCTGGCTATGGAAAAATTTGTCAACCCCTATACCAATTAACAAAGAAGGAGGGTTTTAACTGGACTGAAACAGCAACTGCAGCATTTCAACGACTCAAGGAGATAATGACTTCACCACAGGTCCTAGCTCTTCCTAATTTTGACTTACCTTTTGAGATTGAGTGTGATGCCTCAGGTAATGGTATAGGAGCAGTGCTGCAGCAGCAAGGCAGACCAATAGCATTTGCTAGTCAAGCTTTGGGGCCAAGAAATCAAGCCTTATCAACATATGAGAGGGAATTAATAGCAATTGTATATGCTGTGAAGAAATGGCAAAGTTACTTGCAAGGGAGGCACTTTGTAATTAAAACCGATCACAATAGCCTTAAGTTCTTCCTAAATCAAAGAGCCAATACTCCATTTCAGCAAAAGTGGGTTGCAAAATTATTGGGGTTTGATTATGAGATTCAGTATAAGCACGGTGTTGAAAATGTGGTTGCTGATGCCCTCTCTAGAGTCCAAGGTTCCGAGCAGCTAAATGAAGATCCCATTAAGTCCAAGTTTGAATGTAAGGCCATATCTTATCCTTATTTTGGATGGGTGGATGAGTTGAGACGACATGTGGAACAAGACAGTTGGATAATTAACAAGCTGCAAGAATTGAGTAACTTGGATCCTACAATGGCTAGTACTGATTCCAAGCTCAGGAAGTTTCATGTTGACAATGGTTTTCTCAAATACCAGTCAAGGATTGTGTTAAGCCCCACTTCACCTTGGAGAATTAGAATCTTTGAGGAGCACCATTCTACTCCTACTGCAGGACACCCTGGAATACTGAAGACCTATCACATAATGAAAAGGGGATTTTATTGGCATGGTATGAAGAAAGATGTGAGGAAATGGGTAGCTGAGTGCGGAGTTTGTCAACAAAACAAATATGAAACCATAGCCCCACCTGGATTAATCCAACCCCTACCAATTCCAACACAAATTTGGACTGACATCAGCATGGACTTCATAGTAGGGTTGCCTAATTGCAAGGGAAAAACTGTGATTTATGTGGTAGTTGATAGGCTTACAAAATATGCTCATTTTGTGGCCTTATCTCATCCTTACACAGCAGTGACAGTGGCTCAAGTATTCATTGATCACATTTTCAAACTACATGGAATGCCTTCCACCATAGTAAGTGACAGAGACCCCATTTTTGTAAGTTTTTTCTGGAAGGAGATATTCAAGTTGCAAGGATCAAAACTGAATATGAGTTCAGGATACCACCCACAGAGTGATGGACAAACTGAGGTTTTGAACAGATGTCTTGAGACTTATCTCAGGTGTTTTGCTGGATTTAAACCTAAGAGTTGGGTGAATTGGTTGTCTTGGGCAGAGTGGAGCTATAACACGGCATATCACACTGCTACCAAGAGCACACCATTTGAATTGGTTTATGGTTACAAGCCTCCTCAGATTTCATCTTATGAGATTGGCTCAGCTAGGTTGGACTTGGTGGAAAAAACCTTGGTTGAGAGAGACAAGGTACTGTCAATGCTGAGGACCAATTTGGAGAATGCACAGAATAGAATGAGAACTCAGGCCAACAAACATAGGACCGAGAGGGAATTTGAAGTTGGAGATTTAGTGTATCTCAGGTTAGTCCCATTCCAACTGCAGTCATTGGCTTCACATTCATTTCACAAGCTCCATCCCAAGTTTTATGGACCATATGAGGTGACTGAAAAGATTGGCAAAGTGGCCTATAAACTCAAGCTTCCTGCAGGGACTAGGATCCATCCTGTGTTCCATGTTAGCTGCCTCAAAAAACATTTAGGAACTCATATCACACCCTCCTTGGTGCTGCCAATCATTACTAATGATGGATTGATGCAAACAGAGCCTGAAGCAGTGTTGCAAAGAAGGTTGTATAAGAAGGGAGATGCTGCAGGTGTTCAGATACTAGTCCATTGGAAGGGTAATGCAACAGAAGATGCCACTTGGGAAGATTTTGATGACTTTGTCACTAAATTTCCAAATTTCCAGTTTTGAGAGATTGCTTTATACAGATTATAGTTACATAATACAGAAGAACCTTGAGGACAAGGTCCAAGCGAAGGAGGGAATAGTTGATAAGATCACTATGACTTTCTCAATCACAATTAGTTACAATTTACTGTTATTTACAATTTACTGCTTTACAATTTTAATGGGTGTATTGGGGACACGTGGCTGGGAACTGAGAGCAAAGTAGAGAGATGCTTTTATACACAACGGTTTCCTTTGGGACATCAGTCATGTAATTGGTGTGAATGAATTAATACAGAATTCTCTGGAGCTTGCTCCTTATCTCCATCTTCATCTTCGTCATTTCATCCATCATCTTCATCTTGCATATAGGTTCAAGGTTGAAAGGGTCCTATTAAACTGTTTGAAAAAATCAGACTTTTAAAACTCTAATTTGAGGATTTTATGATTAGAAAAATTAGTTATCTATACATCTCTTCCAAAAAGGGAGTATCATATTCAAATTCTTACTCTTAAACCAACTAATTATTGATCTAATAATTTTTTGTAAAATTTGTTGAAAGATGTTTTGAGTTTGAATATCTAAATTAAAAATTTGTACTAAATTTAAAAAAATGGCGAATGGAAGTGGTCATATCCTTTGTAATTATTTTACAGCTTACAAAAAAGCTAATGTTATTTCCACTTCTCTGTATGTAAATTTATGATTTCTTTTATAATTTAAAATTTTGATTTTAGAGCATAACAAAATTCTCTTTAGTATGCATGAGATATGGAAAAAAATAAATCCGTAAGTTAAAAATACGTTTGCATAGAGCAGTAATGTATAGAAAAAAGTAAATCTGTTGCATGCAAAAGTTAAAAATACGTTTACATAAAGCAGTGACGTCTGAAAAAAAGTAAATTCGTTACATACAAAAGTTAAAAATACATTTGTATAGAGCAGTGATATATCAAAAAAAGTAAATCCGTTACATCCAAAAGTTAAAAATACATCCGCATATTAGTTCAATCCTAAAACTAAATTGCGCTTTTTTTTCACTCATTTTGAATAATCCCAAATTGAATAACTAAATTAATCCACGAGGTAAAACATGCATACTATAAAATTTTATAATATCAAAATGGACCAAACCGTGAATTACCCTAATAAAAAATACCAGTAAATGGTCTATGACCCAATTTTTCTCCATATACAAATGGAAAACAGAAGACCTGGTCAAGAATGCCAGTCACGTTTGAATAGTTTTATTCATCAAATCCTGTGTTACGAAAATGCCTTTTCATGAGCTGTATATTTGTAAGTTGAAGGTGGTGGCACAATAAGGCCACTTGCTTGGCTTGGCTGGACTTGTTTGGTTGGATGTCAGGTTGCTTTGTTAATTTGGATGGAAGAGAAGAACTTACCTATCTCTTATCCCTATGTGATATTAAATATCATCCCTTCTCTTTTCTTACTCTCTTTTTCTCTCTCTTTCTCTTATCGTGCTTGTCTCTATATCTCTCTTCAAGAAATATCACGTTACTACAATATAAAGATAAATAAGTTTTTTCTTGGATGAAAATGTTATTTTATGTCATTATGCTAACCTGATTGAATTATGATTCATTCAATCATTTATAGAATGTTCATGATTTGAGAATTTTTATTACTATATGACATGTCATCATTTTTTGACATTTAAATGTTGATGAATTCACATTTACATTACTAGAATATAAATTTTAACTATCACATGTAATTGTATCTCATACAGAAATTATATCATAAATGAAGTATTACCCACTACATCAACATGATAATGATATTGTAATAACACCGTCTCACCCAAATTATTCTCTTGTAGAGAGTCTAGAGACTGTCTCTCTCTGCCTGTATATGGTTGGTTGGAAACTTGGGGCCATCCTTTAAAACATGATTAAGAACTATGATCCTTTAAACCATTAATTCAGTGCGGATGAAAGACTTTTAATAATGGGGAATTAGAATCAAACATGCTTTTAAAGAAAATAATAAGCATATATGCACAGGAGAGGCTTTTTTTGGACTAGATATGATCACTTACATAATGGAAGCATCTAATTTAATTTTGACACACCTTAGTCATATTGATTGAATTAGTCACTACACCCATCGAATCAAAGTCATGGAAGGCAACCACTAGGATTAGTAACAATTACATTCCCACCCAAAAGAAAAATACAAGTTTTCTTGGACAGACATTTTGAAAGATTCAAAAGGAAATAAATTATAAGGACTTAGAGATTGATGGTGATATGTCAAATCCAGATGAAGAATTCATCAATATAATCCATACACGTCTGCTTGAAAATTAATTTGTTTCAAATGTATGTTAGTTAAATTGAGACCAACAATATCTTGCCATATAATCTGACATGTTATGCCATTACACTAATAATTGAGATTGCATATTCAAATGTGATGATTTTACTTAACCAACGATTTTGACTCACAGAATAACATATAACTATTTAATAAGAGAAAACTTTCCTGTAGATTAGATCATTTGATCCAAATGTAAATCAACACGTTTTAGGATTTCTTTCTTGTCAATCCAACTGTTAAATTTAATGTTCTACACAATATGTTATGCGAAATTTCAAGTCTCTCTGATACATGCAACCACTCCATCATGAGAGTTCAAGTTATCATATGAAGATGTATAACAGGTTTGATAGCAGTTAGCACAAGCACCACAAAAGTTGTAACACTTAAATTTCACCAAGTACTTGTAATCAGACTGTGTAGAAACAGTAGAATCAGTATCACCCTCACAAATGAAGGTCAACCAGACAACTTGTACATTGCCACCCAATCACAAAGCAATTCCCACTGAATTTATTGGATGCAGAAGATGTCAGCTCAAAAAGATCTCTTCACATATTCAAATTCTGCATTATAATCTCAAGGAACACAATCTTATGCATAATTCATAACGATCTGTTCACATTGTCCCACTCCTTTATTAAAAAGTGAAATTGCAGTCAATGGGTAAAATCTGTTTCTACTTGAATTGGATATTTGGAAGGTTTCATATGAGATTCCATGGATTGATTCAACTTTCTGAATCACAAACTGCAAACTTTAAACCAATAGTGAATCTTTTTGGTTTTGAAGTTAACACCATAAGATCCATAAATCATCATAGCAATCTATCTTCAATGAGCCAGGGAAGGGAATTCACAGGGTTGACATGGCAACAGAAATTGAAAAAAATGCAAGACAACAGACAATTCCTAAAAGCATTTCAATGGTTATAAACTGTTCCTGATTGACCAAAGCCCAATACCACATAAATGCTGAATAAAGCTCTCAAGGTGGAAAGGCCACTATCTCAAGGTGGAAAAGCCACTAATGGAGTTTAGAAATTGTTCTATGTAACTCATAATTGGGGTTGCATCTAAATCCAACTAAAACATGAAGCATAAGGGGAAACTTAATCTACCCAATTATTGACAAGGTTGCTACCAGAATTAATCATTATATTGTAATATGATAGCAAAAGCTGTTTTGCTTTGTGGACAGAAAAGAAATATATGCAAGTTTTTAATGACTAAGGAGGCAAATCGCTTAACTACATCAGATTCACCATTCATCAACATTATGCAGCATACAAGGCAGCATACAAGGCTATATGATTTGAGTCCCTAACTGCCAAATGATCACTTACAAACATACCAAAATTGAACACCCAAACCGTAAAGAATGTGATGGAGGATATCACTGCAAGGGAATTAAAACTGTAGAGACTTCAAAGACTGAATGACCAGAGAAAGCCTAGGCAAAGCTTCACATCATATTTCTAAGTTAACGAAGTGTGGAACAGGGCAAACCCATTTGAAAGTTTTTAATCTTCAGTATATGGGTTAAAAACTTTTATCTAACACTTCCACGGCTTCGAGTTATAAGAAGTGATGATGCAAGCATTGATATCAGCAGAGATTTCATACCCAGCAGAAGAAACTCAATTTTAAGTCTGCAATGTTTAGAGAATATATATATATATATATATATATGAAATGGATCTGACTGCTGGTACTGAAGCGGTAGCCATAGAAATCACAGATTGAAAATATGCCCAAAAGTGATCGATCAAGCAAGTGCAGCACATTGTCTACCTTATTTGACTTTAATTTTTTCATTTTTATAAAAAGTACTACAACTATAATTGATGAATATACATATTCTCTTTTTCCCTTTCAATTGAGAATTTGAGATACATAATCAAGCAAAGGAACACCAAGTTATAAAATCCATGTTGAGGCTACATTATTCATCTTGGATTTGCCTATACATATGTATTCTATAACTTACCGGAACTGAAAATAGCGCATGTTCCTAAACGCAACCTTCAAGCCATACAAATCACACATATAGAATGAAATCTCCCACTTACGTACAGGGATTCTCAGCCTTATGCTACATGTCAAGAACTTGACAACTGACCAATTCACCTGACCCAAAATCCCTAGTGCCAATGACCTTCCACACAACTGCATCTGATTCTGCCAGTGAGTCAGACGGTTCAAGTAAGGAGCCAGTTAAGAGAGAAGTTGAGCTTGACGGCAATGAATCCAAATTATTGCACAGGTCAGCCCTCATAACTGCGATTTCATGATTAACATCTTTTGTAATGACATGAAGCTTACCATGAAAACCAGCAAGTAGATATGGAGATTCTGAACCAGAAAAATCATAAACAGGGACTTTTCCTATAACAACTTTCCAAGCATCTTCTCCTTGGTCATACACCTTGATCTTACCACTATCCAAAGAACTAGAAGGATCAAAAGCGTACAATTCACCATCTACCACAACGCTCAGCTTTGTACCAGCCTGCCGAGCAGGCCAACCCTCTCCCATTCCAATTGGCATTTCAGCCCACGAATTTGTCTCAGGATCATAAATTTCTCCCCCAACATCAACAAAAAAGGGCCATGAATACAAACTCTGGGATACACATAACCTTCCCATGTATGAAGTCAACCCAGTGGCAATAGGCTTCAGCATGTCAGTCAAAAAGGCAGTGGGCAATGCTTGAGCTCTTGAGAATGGCATACTTGGTACTTGGGACCATGTACCTGTGGAGGGGTCAAAAACTTCGGCAGACTGAAGAGGGGTCAATCCACCTCGGCCCCGACTAACCCCTCCAACAACATAGAGCTTGTCATTCAGAATGCCTGTCTTACAATAGGCCCTACTTGTGGACATGGCTGTCACTTCACTCCACGCATTTTGAATTGGATCAAATCTCCAGACACATTTCATGGTTGAGGCTCTACAAAATCCACCTAAAACATAGAGGCATCCATCAACAGCTCCAATGGCACACCCACAAAATGGCATTTGATTAAATAAGTTCTTTCTCCCAAGCCAGCCTCTAATAGTATCAGCAATTTTGATGCTTGGTCCCACCATATTCCACATCGAAAACCAAGACAAGCCTTTACTAGATTCTTCATAAACTACATTGGGCATCCGAGGTAGCCTCTGCCACTTTCTTGACAGGGGGTCAAAAGCATGCCACAAAAGTTTATCCTCTTCAATTTTAGTCAACAAATACAGCCATTCTTCAGTTCGGCCAAGTTCTTTTCTCAATTTAAATAGCTCAGAGCTAATAACAGTTTCCTTCCACTTCCGTGACACCAGCCTGATATTGAAGTAGCAAATTCGAGGAAGTCTAGCAATAATTTGGATTGACAACTCATCAGGAAGATTGGGAATTAGTCTTTTGCTCTCCTCGTAAGTACATGGTGACATCCGTTGCCTCTTGCAAGGATCATTCTGAGAGACCTCATGGTATTCGTTTGTACCAGACCTGGGACCAGCCAAACTCAAAATTGTTCCCATTGAGAAACTGCAAAGATCAGTACACTCATTAATCCCAGACTTGGGACTACCCAAACTCAAAAAAGACACCATATTGGACTCTAGACCCAGTGCTGCAACAATATTCATTCTACTTTCAGTTCATCAATGCAAAATTTAAATAAACAACAGAAAGAGACAGAAAAATGTAATTCAAAAAGCCAGTTTGGCAGTTATCAAAACAGATGCAAGAAGAAACTTATGGGCATTGGCTCCAAAGCTAATAAAAGGCATCTCTCATGTTCTTGACTAATTTGGGCTAAGTTTATGCTGCCTTTTATGGCCTTTTCCATAGTACTATCTAAATACATCAATTCCCAACAGCAATGGCACCCCACTTCCCAAAGATTACATTCTCTCTCCCAAAATAAACAGGACATAACTTTACTTTCAACATCTGGGCAAATGACCACCAATATTTACAGCAAAAGCCAACTTTGACAACTGACCTCCAAATTACTCTTTAAACCCATAAAAATTTAAGAGATTTCAACACTCGAAGAAAATTAAAAGGAAATAACATATAATCCACTGAAATACAGCGTATAAATACAACCGGAAAAAAAAAAAAAAAAAAGTCAAAAAACCCACAAATGAAATCGTATCAACGACAAACCAAATCGGAAACCAAGCAAAAAGAACAAGAAAAATTAAAACTTTAACCAAAACCACCGAATTGCAACAAAAATCTGAACACAGATACATATATTCTAAGATTACACATTTCAGTAAACCTTTTCAATTTTCAAACAAAATTAATAAAGAAAAAAAAGAGGAATTGGGTATGCATCAGTTTTTACCTGTTGAGAGAGGAGAGTGTGAAGCCCTCAAATTTGGTAGGTAACAATCCAAGGCAATGCAGATGCTTCTTTCTCTTGAAGCTTGATCTGCTTTCATGTCTTTTTTTTTTTTTTTTTTTTTTTTTTTTTTGGGTTATGGTATGGAAATGGGGTGACTTTAAGGACAACTATTGGAGCTTATTGGATAACGACACATGGTGTCCTGTTATAAGCCACGTGTTGTTGAAGTAGAGTTTTTTAATTTCGTATATATCATTTGGTGGTGAACAAAGACTTGTACACCATATAGAGTCAAAATAATGCTCCATATTAACGACTGAATGATATTTTTTTATTTTATTTTTATATTTATATGAAAAGACATAAGTTTTTTTTTCCCACTAAAGACATTAAGTTTACTTAAGCTGGGATTGTTTGAACCCAAACAGTACGCGAGAATACAGGTTGGGATAATGGGTGGATTCATTTAAAAACATGTCATTTTCGTGTTAAATTGTTAATCAACAAAACCCATTACATTAGTGATCCATTTGCAATAGAGATATTATATTATATATATCTTTTTCATAAGATATTGATAGTGTAATTTACTGATTTTTACATGTTTTAAAAGTATTCCATAATATTCAAACTATAAATTTATCACATAAATATATTTAATTTAAGTTTTCTTGTTGAAAAGAATGTTTTTTTTTTTTTTTTTTTACAATGAGTTATCACCATGTTTAATCAGTTTAACAGGTAACATGATCTAATAAAATTAAATTTCTTAACAGGTGAAACGGGTCGTGTGCGAGTTATATATCTTAACGGATTATATTCAAATTTAACTAATTTTCACACAACACGAGTACAACATAACACAAACATAAACACGAACACAAACATGAAAACGAAAAAACATTATTTGTTGGCAAGTCTATAAATATATTTTCTTCTATACACACCTTCCTTTTTGTAATAAATTAATAATATCTAAACTATGGTGAGTTAATGGAATAGCTTGTTAGCAGCCCCCATATTTGAATAGTACTATATTGGGATAATTTTAACAAAAGTACTATAACTATATCTCTTGTCGCAGTTAAGAATGTCATATTCAGTTTGTTCCAATTAAAGATCTCAAATTTTTTATTTGACTCAATTAAGAATTTCAAGTTAAAAATACCAATTTTGAGGGACAAAAACATCTTTTTACTTTAAAATAATTATTAAAAAAAACTAATTATTAAAAACAATCATAAAAAAAATAGTTTGCAAAATAAAAGTAAAAGAAACTAAAAAAATCCACAAAATAAAACTAATTAAATTTTAAAAAGTTAAAAAAAAAAAAAAAAAAAAAAAAAAAAAACCAAAAAATTCCCCCCAAAAAAAAAAAAAAAAAAAAAAAAGTCTATAATCTAAATTAGTGAAGCAGATCAGAAAATCTTTGTTTTCTTTTGGTGATGCAATAGAGATATGAACTGATGAACATGTTATCTAGCATACACCATCATCAACCCCAGGTCATGAAGGAGCAAGGCCTAGATAACCTGAGGCTGACTTTGCCATTATAGTGGCAAATTCATTAAAGCTAATGACACCATCACCATCTGTATCAGCCTCTTTGATCATCTCTGTGAGCTCCTTGTACGTTAGGGGTTGACCCATTTTGGCCATGGACCCTGCTAGCTCTGCTGCAGTTATGTAGCCATTGCCATCTCGGTCGAACGAGCGAAACACCTCCAGAAGTTGCTCTTGGTTTACCAATATCTCTTCATTCAAGTCAGGCAATATGGCACTGACCAACTCATCAAATTCCACAGAGCCATTGCCATTTGCATCCATGTTGGCCAGCAAGACATGGATTTGGTCCCCTGAGGGCTTGAGTCCCAGGGACCGGAGCAGCGCGGCGAGCTCTAGAATGGTGAGGCTGCCGTCTGAGTCCATGTCAAATCTTGCAAAGATGTCCCTTAATTGATTGAGTTGGTCAACTGGTAGTGCAGGCATTAGTGCTGCTATTATTATTATATCACAGCAATGAAACTACACAATGTATGCAGAGAATGAAAACAGAGATATTGTAAATAACACAATGATAACAATGGTGTTAGGAGGACTAGGAGGAGATGATGGTGGTGGTGGTGGTGGTGGTGGTTGTTTCAGAGGAGGAGGTGTTTGTGGTTTTGTGTTTTGGGAGGTCATTGTGAAATGTGAAGTTGAAGGCCAAATTTGGTTTGTGGAGACAACTAAGGACAGGAAAGCAAGTCGGTGGTTATTGTTTTTTGCCTTTTTTTGTCACACACATGAAATGGAATGGAAGGCTCTCTTTTCATGTGTGCTTTCTAGGAAGATAGCTAAATTTTGGCATTTTGACTTCCATATGTTCTGGCATTGTCTACCGCAGTTGATTAGGGATAGAATTAATTTTTTTTTTTTGGACAGCTCAGTTGAGATGGCTTGGTCTCTAAACGGTGAACATTGACAAGAAATTAGCTTTAGAGAGAACATTCCCATTTTTCAATTATCCAAATCCCATCTTAAATTTTGACTGATGACCAAACCAAATTAGCATAATCAATTAATCATCGTATCCTTCATTTTAGTNCCCTTTCCTCTCTCTGCCTCACTTTCTCTCTCATCTCTCTATGTCTCTCCTCTCTTTCTCTCAAAAAAGAAAGTTTGGGCTCTTTACTTGAAACAAAGTGAATGTCGCATCCTCAACTGCGATAATGAGTATAGTATGAGTCCTTTTGCTAAAATTACCCCTAATTACTATATTTATTTTTATTTGTTTCAATCATAGTCATATAGTAAAAATTTAATATATATAAATTTAAAAATGAATCCACACTGACACACATCCAAGTGTTCAAATTTATTTTATTTTTTGGCATAGAGATTTAGTAGTATTTGTAGTACATATAAATCATCTGCATGTTAAGGTAGTTGAACACGACTCCAATTCTCAAGTTTTGATAGCATTTGACAAAAACAATTAAAAATGCTTTTTTTTTTTTTTAGGTATCAAACTAGGGCTTCATTAAGACGATATATAAACAAGGGCTAATTACAAATAAGTCAATAAAAATTTTCACAATTACAATTTAATCAATGTACTTTTTCATAATTTCATTTTAGTCATTATTGACAAAAAAAAAAGAATTACAATAATTAAATTAATAAATATACATTACTATTCATATTTAAATTTTTTATTAAGTTTGTATTTGATTGCTACGCAGCAAAACAGCTTAGGGTTTAGCTCCCGAGTTTTGGGCTCTACCCAAAACCCGAGAGCTAAACCCTAAACCATAAGCTCTGGAACCCTAATTTTAAATCCTAAACTCTAAACTCTAAACATTATTTATATACCCTGCACTCCATTTCTATACCCTAAACTAAATTAAGGTCAACGTTATAGTTTTAATCCTATCAGTAATGAAAAAAATGGATGGGCAAATTGATATTTTTCAATGCACCAAAATACATGACATCATCAAGTGGATTGAGTTTAGTGACTAAAATGGGCTGGACCATTGACTAAAATGTAATTTCTCAAAATATATCATTGACTAATATGTAGACCCCTGACAAAACTTTCCACGACCCATTAACACGACCCAAAACGACCAGCAAATTTACGGGGTTGGGTTGGAGGTTAACGGGTTGTGTCAAAATCGTGTTGATCTAATAACAACCCATTAAGATAACGGGTCGTGTCGTGTCAAACCCGCGAAACCCGTTAGATCCGTTAAGAATAAGGACATTTAAATATTTTCATACATTTAACAAAACCTAAACTAAAGTTTCCTAACCTAAACATCACATCTGCTCTCTCTCATTCTCTATTTCCTCTTTGCGTCCTCTCTCTTTAACCCTCTTTCTGTGTGCAGACTTACCGCTCTCTCTAGCTTTCTCTCTCTCTCTCTCTCTCTCTCTCTCTCTCACCAAACTTCATGCTTTTACTAGAGAGATCTGGTATCTCCAGGAGAATAGGGGGAGAAGGGGGGATCGCCGAAGAAGGGGAGGATGCGAGGCTAGGTGGGCGGCGCCGACGCTGGCGACTAAAAAGTTTGAAATTGCAAAGAAACTCTGAATATTGAGGCTAGAAAAAAAAAATACTAATTTATTATTATTATTTAAATTATTCTAATGGGTCAAACAGGTTGGGTCGTACGTGTATACCTGCTATTTAACGGGTCGTGTTTGGGTTGAAGTTTTTGTCACCCGTAGACTAACGGGTCATGTTGGGTTCACCCGTTAACACTAACGGGTCATAACGGGTTTGACCCATTTGCTAGGTCTACTAATATGGAATAGGAAATTTTGTATTGACCTATTTGTAATATTAAAACTTTGTATTGACTTTTTTTGTAATTTGCTATATAAACAACTGGCAAGAAAACAAGCAAAGAAAAGGATCAAGAAATAAGAGTAAAGAAAAGATACACCCAGCCCTTGACCTACAAGGAAATAAAATAAGAAATTAAAACTAAACAACCAGCCCTAAGGGCTAGGAGAAATAGCAAAAAGGAAACAATAAGAAAGCAAAGCTTGTGCAACACTGCCAGGTAGAATTAATTAACCCGGACCTAGAAAATGAAAGAATTTGATCCTGGTAGAAGTTAACCAACTGCCAAAAGAGACCACAAAGGAGGGCATGGGAGGCCATTATAAGAAAGAACCGAAACAAGGGAGGATGGGGGACGGTTGACCCAAATCTCCATTCACAACCTTCTTTTGACAAGCCGGGCAGGGCAATCAGTGACACTGTTGGCACCCCATCAAAATGAAAAAGTTTTACGACCATCCCATGATCACATATTTTTGAAAATCTTGATCTCCATATGCGATCAAGAAACCGAATTATAATCCAATATTACAGGAATAGCCATTGCTTTTATGTTTTTATTCATTAGTTTAACGAGTTGTGTTTCGATTTAGCTAAGTTTCACACAACACGAACACGCCAGGACACAGACACAAACACTAATACAACATGACACGAACACGAAAAAACACAATTTGTTGGCAATTCTACAAATATATCTTCGTCTATACACACTTTCTAACAAAAAAAAAAAATGTGCACCTTCCTTTTCGTAAAATATTTAATCTAAATAATATATAAAGCATGATAGGCTAAGGGTATAATGGGAAAGCTTGTTAGCAGCTCCGATATTTGGATTATCCTACATTTACTTTTACCTGTTTCAATCATAGTCATGTAGTAAAATTTGAATGATCATGAAATTTTTTGACGGTGATCATGAAATTTTTTGGTACATATGGGGGCCGAAGCCCAAACAAGAAGACTAAGGAACAATGAAAAGCTTATTTTATTTCTTTAATTTGGAAGGAAATCTAGCTTATTTTTACCGAGTACTTTTTCCATACATAGGTACGAACACATAAAGCATGCACGAAAATAAAGAGAAAAAAAAAAAGAAAAAGAAAAAGAACCAAGACCCCTAGCTAGCTACTCTACTCTAGCTCTAGCTAATTCTAAGATTTAAGACTTTATATAGAAGAAGCTAGCTAGCCTACACGACAGTAGTCAATGAACGAAGAGGAGCTGAAGCTGGGTGCGCAAAGTAAGTGTGGGTGTGCTCATGGATATTTGGGGCATTGCAAAATGAAGCCGAGTAGTCCACATTCTCGAGCATCCCATGACCACCTGAGTAGTCCACAGTCTCCTGATGATCCACATTGTTAATGTCACATTCATCATCATCAGCATCAGCATCACTTTTCAATTCCTTGGGCTCTGCTGCCTCATCATCAATTTGAGGATCACTGTCAAGAAATTGGAGGTCTAATTCCATTTCCAGCTCTCCCTCACGGGCATTCTGATTCTCGTTGCGATAGATATGATGACATGTTATGTTGCCGTCCAAAGGCACGAGGTTGAGGATGAGGTGGCCGTTCTCGCGGCGGGCCTCAAAGTATTCATGGTGCTTCACTTTCTCCCCTATGACGACGAGCTTCCCGTCGGAGTAGTGCCGGGTCAAAACCCAAGGCATTCGGCCCTGCAAGTTCCCTGTCTGTGCCAGCAATGGTATTGGTGGCGGGTATTCCCTTTTCCTTTCACACCACTGACTTCGCTTAGCATGAATGCGAGCACCCACGTGAGACGACGTCGTTTCTCTTGTCTCATTCTTCACCAACCCTCTCATCTTTTGTTCCTCGCTTGCGCTCATGTCGACGTTGCAAACTCCACTGTCCGTACCAAGCAAGTCGTCCATTGCTCTAGAGGACCATGATGTACAGCTGTCCAAGAAAATAGAAGAAGCCGACAACTGTGACGATGGCGATGATGATGACGAAGCCACGTGGTTGTGGATGATGTGGGGCTGCTTATTAGGGTTTTTTGCTGCTTCTGAGAAAATTAGGATGTTGAGGCCGAGATGGAGATATTGACGGTGGTGGCTTGGGAATTCTTTTGGGGTTTGCATGGGAAATGGCAATCGAGATGCCCACAACACAATACCAAAAAGAGAGGAAAATACGGATTTAGCCCTACAAAAATACCCTTCACTACTAAAGTTATGATCCATGGTTCCACAAATATTAGAACATGAAGGACTATAGTATAGATCGAGCAGTACTTTGAAGGCCTTCAAGAAATTCGATCACTTGCCAACCCCAGTAATTGACCTGCAAATAATTGAAGGATCAGAAAGATATCAGACTAATTATATATGAGGATATAATAGCAAATCTGATGCTCCAATTAACAAAATTAAACTGATTAATTATAATGATTATATATGAAGGACAATCCAGTTGGAAAAAGGACAAGTTTATATATGGTCTCTGGTAGAGATCGAAGGTGGTTTATGGAGGACTACGCGTGGTGTTTATAGTGAAATAATTGCTTAGATCTTTGTCTGCTTTCACCACCGTTTCATCTATCTATCTGCTTAATTGAATGACTTTTCTTCTTGCTAAGCTTAGATCGATTATGAAAAATGCAATCAGATTATATATAGATGGATCAAAAACAAAATCACATTTTGTAAACACTATGCAACAATTAATAGCTATATTGGGGCATAAATGTTTGAGCAATTATGAAGATTTCACTTGCCAAAAGGGGGGGGGGGTTTACTATTTATGCCTCTATAAAGCATTCATATTTCTACAAAATATTATGCCTCTAGTTAAAGAACTAGGAATTTCAGCCAAAAAAAAAAAGAAGGAAGAACCAAGAAATATTGTTCAAACAACAACTACTTTTCATGGATATAATTCATTTAAATTTTGAAATATATATTTGAGTAAGTATTCATCAAGTTGATATAAATTAAATTACTTTCTTGTCGACACATGATAGTTCGATCACGTGTTATATGTTGTCAAACTGGCAACCTTAACCGTTAATTTAGTAGTAAAGATGCGTGAATATTGTACGATTTTAATAATTCACACATACTACCAATATAGCATGTCAGATATGTGAAAATTATCAAATATAAACAAAACCAAAGTTGAACACAGCTGGCCATCCAACTCAAAGATGAGCATATCTCAAACAAGTTAATATATAAAATAAAAAATGAAATCACAAGTTCTATAATTAAGCAACAATATTGTGTGTGTGTGTGTGTGGGTATAAATATATAGTAGATAGAAAAAAGCAAGAACTAATTGACTTCAATTCCCTTCGTCATACCAGCATCATTGTCCTTCTCAGTTTTGAGGATGATTAATCTCAATTAATCTATATAAAAGCACTAAAATTACATTAAAAAAAATTAAATAAAAAGACGTTCAAATCGGTACTGATCGAAAACAGTTAAGCTATACATAAACCACAAAAAATTCAAACACACAATAAATGTTAATTGCAAGAAGAGAAATAAGAAAGCAGGCATATAAATCATACTTACTCTATGAATGATGGTACATTGTATCAGTCCAGTTTTTCTCTCACAGAGAAAGAGATCGAGAGAGAGAAGAAGAAGAAGAAGAGCATCAGTACAACCATCTCTAGAGCCTTGGCATCCCTTTATAGGAAGGAGTAAAAGCTTAGGACTTGACTGAGTTGGATTACCTTAATTGCCCGCGCCTTAACTCACACTCCCATCCCTGGCACCGCACATTTTCCAAGGGCACAAACATCATTTCCAGTCAAGGAAGAAGCGGCTGTTGATCTCCTCTGGGACCGATCCTAGGGGGGGCCGGGCTGGGTTCGTCGGCATGTGAGATGGCCACGAATTCTTGTAACCGGCACCAAAAGCTTTAGGTAAAGACCTGACCCCACTGGCGTATTTGCAATGTGATTGGTGGGGTTCATAGAACAGCAGCGAGGTTCGCGAGGACTCGCCCAGGGGATCACGATTTGAACCATCGATCTGTGCATGGAACTGAATTTGTTTGGTTTTGTATCTCTGGCTTCCATGCTTGATGCCAGGTCTGTTCTTCTTCTCCTCACCAACCATCTTATTAGACACGTGTACTTTGTCTCTATAACCCTTTTAAATGTTTATATTCGACATGGTGTTACTTGCGCGTGTCTCGTGTGCATTACTTGCGTATGAGAGTGTTAGACACGGAAGTCTTGCAGGCTTGCAGCCCACGTTCAGTTTGTATAGGACTTTATTATTTTTCCTTTTCTTATTCTCCAAGGTTATGTGCTTGTATAAATAGCCCATAAACTTCTACATAGTATCAGAGGTTCTCATGAGCTAAGTGGGTTTCTCTCTCCCCCTCCTCAACACAAACCCTAACCCTACCCGGCCTTTTCTCTCGATCTTCTGTCTCCAAGTCATGGCCTCCTCTGCCGCCTCCTCTTCTTCTTCTACTACTCTACCCCGTCGCAAATGTGGCCAATTAATTTCTTGAAGCTTTCATAGAGTTTAATTATCACTACAACAAATATGGCTTAAAGCCACTTTGAATTGAAACTAGATTGAAGTTAGTGACAAATGACATTTTTTTGACTTACCAATTAATATTTTAGCTGTTTTTAAAAATTTTGGTAGAATTAATAGTTGTCTTAGGATCTACTAATCTATAGAATAGTTGACTAATAAGTAGCTAAACAAAAATAGTAACCAAAATAGAATGTTCACCAAATTTAGTTAGAATTTACACCTATACCTTTTATTTTGCCAAAAATTTGCAATTGCACCTATACTTAAACGTTGGAAAAATAGTGGAATTTCAAAACTTCTGAAAAATCCATTTAGAAAATTATAAATTTATTTCCTACTGCATATTTTATTAAAATTTTTTGTGAGATGTTATAATTGTAATTTCGCAACTTAGGGTTTTATTATAAAAAGTTAAAAACTCATCTATAGCAATCACTTTCTCTTTTCCTCCTCAACACAGTTGCACCCTCTCTTTCTATTTCTCTTTCTCACTTCTCTCTTTTCTACCATGAGTCTTCTCCGAAGACTCCACCTCCATCCGGCCTCCAATGGTTCCGAGACCACCACCAAAACGCTCATCTCTTTCTCCTATTTCCTCATGTGGTCTTCGTCGACCTGAACACCAAGCCATCGACATGATTTAAAGTCACAAATAAACCTCATTTTCGCTGGCGATTACACTATTCCGACGATGGAGGCATGTCAAACCATTCTCATCGCTCTGAGTTGATGGGTGCTTTCAAATCATCTTGACAACCACCCTAGGCGGCGGTTCGAAACCCTAACAGCCGCTACTCTTCTCCTCCATTTTTGGCGACCTCAATCTACAAGATTTACTCAATCTAAGCCCCAAAACAAACATGTGTTTTTTGTTTTTAAAGTTTGAGTTTCTCTATTTAGTTTTCTTAATTTTCATTTATGATTTTTTTTATGAACATTTTGATTTGGTTTAATGTTTGCGATAATGACATGTTTCTAACTCTGAAATATGATTTTTTTAGTTCTCTTGCATATTTATGTATTTGTTATATGCTCATTATCAGAGGTCAGCTAATCCATGAGCAGGGTGATTTGAGTTCGAGTAAGCTACTTCCAGTCTTTTGAGATCAGTAGAATATATTAGGGAATGTGTGATGTAATCTAGATAGCTGAGTGATAGCTTTATGATCTTTGTTAAATCAATGTTTGGAACATTTGTGAAATTCCTCCTATGTAAGGATTGAAGTTAAATATATAAATATGCACCTTTCTGTTTGTTTTCTGTAATGTAAGATTCAAATGATCGACTTATTGTTATGTGGTCTGACTTTTTGCATAATTCTTGCTGCAATACAAATTTCAGTAAACATCATTTGAAAATAATAGGGTTAAAATGATCTACAAATAGCCCAGAACTGAAAAAATGAAATTCAAATAGCTGCAATTTTAATTTGGTGGGAATGCATTTTGAATCCATTAATTATTTAGTCACCAAAGCTCATGGAGGCATTCTTTTAATCCAAGTTGTTCTTCACCAATACAACAACTATCTGCAAAATGGTGAGCCTCTATTTGCAACTGCCTGCAACATTGGTGGAGGCAGAAATTGTCAACAATGTTGGTCTCCAAACTCCACCATTCCAAAAATTTGGTTTGGGTAGCCACATTGTCATCCATTTCTCTGCAACCAGCAGCCTAAGAGTGACTGCAGGGTAGCTATTTAGCCACAATTAGTGGGTCGTGTAAAGCAAGTCTTAGTAATATGGGCCGACACAAGCACGACACAACATATGAATAAGCTAACATGAGCACAACACAAAGCATGCATGGGCTAGCACGAGCACGACACAAAGCATGAATGAGCCAGCACGAGTATGACACAAAGCATGAATGAGCCAGCACGAGGACAACACGTACATAGCAAGAATAGGCCTAACTCAAATTTAGAACGAAAGGAAAAATAAGAAATTAAAAATTTCGTAAATTAAAATACTTGCAAGATCAACATTATTACTATTTGCAATGGTCGAACTTTTAGAAAAAAAAAAAAAATTAATCATTGCTTGTTACATGGCAACATTTAATTGGCTAAAGAATTTCCAAATTTGAATTCCAGCCAATTGTGTTCTTCAACGTGCATGGTGCATACTAAGGGAGATCTGTCAAAGACGTTGTGCAACGGTTAGTAGGTGCACCAATTAAGGAGTGTCAGTTGGACAACACTAATATGTCTCATATTCTCGATGTTCGACACATGAAGCGCATTATCAATAATCATTATCATTGTGTGACAGTAACTATTTGATTTGCAAAAACATCTGACTTGCAAAAACATTGTGTTATACTGTTATTAATTTTTACTGTTTGAAAGTGGCAATGAGATAGTGATAATTTGTCCTTTTTTTTTTTTTTTAAGAAACACCATCGAGCACTCGGCATCAAAAACACGAAAAAAAAATATAACGTTGATTTGATTTGTACAAAGTAGACTTATTTATCATTATAACTTTTTAGGTAAGTTAATTTGTTTATTATTAAAAACTTTAAAATGGACTTTAATGTAATTTACTTTAAATTATATAGCATATAATGTAATATAAACTAAATACCATGCAGGTTGGAATTCGAGCTCGGATTCAAGCTTGGGTGGAAAATCTATTCAAACACAACCCAAAAATGATTGAGTTTAAGTTCGGGCGGTTTTTACTTTTTCAAACTCGCCCACCCATGTTCAAAATTTGGGTTAGATTCAAGTTGTCCCAACCTGAATTGCACTTGTAAATTGTGCTATGGTGCAAAAACGACATAGTGTAGGGATGCACATAATCCGTTGGATCGATAGATTCACTTTTTTCAATCTTAGGGTATAATTCTATATATGAATCGTTGGTTCTGTTTGCATCTCATGGGAACATATGCACAATAGCCCATCTCCATATATATACATTGTGATCGATGCATATGCAATCAATCATTTGGCATCCCCAATAACATATCCAAATTATGCATATCCATATATCAATGAAACATGCATGGACATGGTCCTCGTAAATTGAACCAATATATATGATCTCTTTGAATTTTGATAGTTATTGATATTTGGTATTGCATTACTACTAGAGCTCGCATGGTAGGTAGCTGCTCGATCTACACAGCAGGCCACCTGGATGCTTTTCGAGGAACGTGGAGGCAGAGGTCTCAGTGAATGCGTGATGGTACCTTATGTACGCTGCCTGATCTTCTGACACTCTGCTCCTGCCAGCTAGCGCGCGCAATGCCTCATTCACAAGCTTAAATTCACAAGATCCATTAGAGCCAAACCCTAGTTAATTACAAACCTTAATTTTCCAAATCTCCTTTCTCTCTGTTTCCTGTTTCTGATGTCACATCAATTACTTCTGTTGCAAAGAAATTTTTCTCCTACTTACAATTGTCTTTCTTAAAACATTTTTAGATGCAGAACATGTGATTGATTTGGACCATGTGCGTTAGTATTTGAATTTGAGAGGAACTTATATGACACGGGGATACCAACAGGTGGTATTCCCATCCTCTCCCTCTCTCTCTCTCTCCTTCTTCTTCTCTCCTTCTCTCTTAGTGACACTAGAGACATGCAAGTTATTCTCTTTGAATCTTCTTCTTCTAGAAAAACGCATGGATAATGTACGATCCTCACATGACATTTATAATGAACAACCATCATATGCAATATGCGTGTAATGCTCTTGAAACAAAAACTTTAACTTTGATGATAACATTGTCTTGTAAAAACCACAAATTCGAAGAAACATGGATTTCATTTGTGAGGCCTTCTTTAATGAAAGATGCATCTGTAGGATGAGGCCTTCTCTAATGCACGATGCAGATGCGAGATCAGATACGGGATGTGATGCACGCACATTCCATTTTGTCTGTGCAAACTTTGCTCTTACCCTTTGTTTTCGATGAGCCAGTTTAATGTCACAGCAAAACTCTATCCGATCTGCAGTTCTGTCGAAACCCAACAACACTGTGGCCAGTGCCACCCCATGTAAGCACACATAAACAATGTAGGACAATATCCAAGACACTAAATAATTAATAAAACATCAAATGAAATCCTCATAATCTCGACAAGAAGATCAAATTGCTAATAACCCAATAAAAAAAAAATTGAAATTCCTCTCCCAATGTTGCAAATTAACCTACCCAACTTTGAAAAGACACCAACTAATTAATTCTAACAACATTGAAAGCATGGACATCAACATCAGGAGTCATGCACATAAGACCTACCCAAATGAATTTAAGTGACCAATAATATTAGACTGCAAACAAGCAATAAGTCCTCTCTCTCTCTCTCTCTCTCTCTCTCTCTCTCTCTCTCTCTCTCCTTGGAGATTTGATCATCTACCACAAAAAATTGGATAAATGGACAGTAGTTTTGCGAATGAATTAACTGTGAACCTGCCTGATTGCTGGTACAGGCACTCCAAATATACATGGTGACCCTGTTCCCACACTGTTGAAATTCAAGCACTTCCCATTATTATTTGAAGAAGATGATGATGATGATGATGATGATTCCCCACCACCACCACCAACCCCAATATTACTATTCTTCCCACCATTACTTGATTCTTCAAGCACATGATTATCATCACCCTCTTCATCCTTCTCATCATCATCACCATCATCATAAGCATCCACATTGTCATCATGATCATCATCCCCATCACACTCACACTCCTCTTCATCACAACAAACAGATGGGGGAGGATGAGGAGGAGCCGAAACGCTGCCATCGTCGTCGAGCGGGACGAGCTGCAATCTGAGCCGTCCATTCGATCTATGAGCCATGAAGTACTCGTGATGCCTGACCTTCTCCTCGGTCAATATCAACCGTCCATCACTGGTGTAGTGCCTTCTCAAAACCCAAGGCATGTGGGAATGCAAGTTCTCCGTCCGCGCCAGCAGCGGAATGGGCGGCGGAAACTCCTTCCGCTTCATCGCCAGCCGCTCCTCCCTCTTCCCCCGAAGCTTCTGGCTGTAACTGTGGGGCCCCGCCGCGGCCTTATTAATAGTAGTACCACCACCCAATGCGGTGTCGTTTCCGACGTCCACACAGCTCTCCATGCCAATGTAGTCCCCGGACAAGAGGGAGGTGGAGATGGTGGAGGACAAGAGGTCGGAGATCATGTTGTGGTGGTGGGGTGATGGGCTATGGACTAATTCGGGTTCCAGAGACAAGGAGGACTCCTTCGAGATCTGCATATTTATAAGGGACTGCCAGTGTTTCTTTGCTTTGTCTAATTGTCTTGGCTTGGATTAATTTACAGTGTTTGGAAAACAGAGAAAAAAAGCAGACACCCAGCTAATAATATCTGACTATCTGTGTCACGTCCAAGATGTTATTGGGTTTTACTCAGAATTATCAAACAATCATGTTCAACCTGGCAAATTTCAAAAAAAAAAAAAGAAACCGATTAAGCATTGGTATTAGAGCAGCATTTATGTGTTAAACAGGTAATGTCATTTATTTACGACCTGTAAATTTGGACTGTATATTGAAATAAGATAAAATTCACATTTAACAACATAACATATCAGATTGGCTAGCTGTACACCTTGTACGGGTTTTAAAAACTTAGTTTTAATGTGGAGCCTAAATTCCTGGATTTTGGCCATACACGTGGTTTGGTGGAATGCACCACGCGTTTGTTTTCATGTCATGCATGCATGGATCCATACTGGTGATTGTCTGGTTACCCCACAAAATTGAATGCTATGCACCGTTTGATGTGATTGGAATATTTGAATTATGTAATCATCAGCATGTTGAACGGCCTGAAATGCATGACCGTTTGCCGTTCAATGCGACAAGTGTGCCATATATGAAAAAATAGAAATTAATTCGAGAAGGAAAAAACTAGGAAACGTATCAAGTGAACAGATCAGCATGCAGACCTGGAAACTAGAAATTCAACTAATCAACCCCGAAAAAACAGAAAAAAAAAAAAAAAAAAACCCTGTTTTTTTGTTTCTTTAATTTATAATTTATCGTTTGCTTCAATCTTAATTCGCATATAATCAGAAACAAATAATAATTAAATTAATATCATATTAATGTGATGAGACCCCGATTTCGTGATGGAGGTGAAGACTCTTGGGAGCTCGATCATGATTCTTAATAATTATTTATTTTTTTCCTTATTACTGCCAAGTACTTACTGAAAGATAACAATATAACTATACAAGGGAATGACCCAGAAAGGGTATTAATTAATTCCAGAAACAGCAGTGACTTGACAGCAAAGTGAGAGAGAATTATGAATGACCCAAATAGGAAAATTGCAAGCAAATTAATTACAAATAATTACTGAGCTACTAATTCAATCAAATCATACATATTCAAGTCCTAAAAGTATGAGAATCGACATTGTCAACAACGAAAAAAGAAAAAAAAACCCAAAAATCGGGTAGGAAAGGTTAAAATTAGAAAAGATTAATAGTTCGATCTCATCCTACTTAAAACTACAGTTTATAACAAAGAGTAGGGAAATATAGACTTACAGGAGGCTCAGAAGGAATGATGAGAGCGTTGTTGTAGTTGTTGTTGTTGTTTGTGCAGTCGTCACAGGAGGGTGAGAGGGAGGAGGAGAAGAAGGTACGAACCAAACAACTCATTATAATCGTGAGAGACAGAGACAGAGACGGAGAGAGAGAGAGAGAGCGCCACCGTCACCGAGAGAGATGGTGTGGTGTGTTGTTTAATACTTAAATTTGGGGAGTTAAAGTGACGTCGTTTTCTATTAAGTGTCTGTTATTTTTTGTTTGTTTTTGGTTTTTTTCTCCCTGTGGATCTTCTCTGTTCTCTGAGCAGAATGTACGATAATATCCTATTTTTGGAGGCGGGGTTTTAGGAGATTAGGCGGGATAACCAAGTTGGACTCGGCGCACTGGATCGACATTTTCAGACAATTTTGGTATATTTCTCTTTTTTATTTTTTTTTTTTCAATAAACACAAGTTTAGGTGTTTGCTCCTAAAAGGATAAACCTTATCTGGCAGAGATTGGTGATTCTATGCATACTATTTTTATTTTATTTACCATAGGACACCACCTAAAGGGTAACCCTGACCCCAATTGTGTTGTAATTTTGACCTTTTTATGTAAAGATTTAGATTTCTACATATATGTTGGATATTCTACAACATCCACTTTTGAAAGGTTAAAACAGTCGATTTAAACATAATTTGTAAAAAGAAAAAACAATTCATCGACTAACTATCAGTTATCTGTTTCTGACTTTCTGTCCACGAAAAACTTATGTATTTTTCTTTACATTCTGATTGTGCATCAGAAAAGCCCACTTGCAGGGGTGAGGCTAGTTTCAAATGAGAATAATGTTACAAATACCAAGTCCGTGTGGGTCCCACCCCAACCCCACCCCCACTGTGAGAGGCGGTTCCCAAATAAGTAGGAATGGCATAGGTTAAAGGCTACAGGTTTCGAGTCCTTGGTAAGTTGATTAGATTTTGATTCCCTTCAATATAACAAAAATAAAAAACTAAAGGTTACAGGCCATGTGACAAGGGTCAAGACTCAAGACCTCTTTTGGATTGAGAAGATGCATCAATACTCAAAAGTTAAGGTCACCAGTAGAAACAACACAATACTTGGATTTGTATGAAACACATCCACCATAGTCCAAGCATCCTTGGCACAGTTCAGGGCAAAGTGATCCAATAAAGACCTGTTGGTTAAATACAGATGAAAAGAGATTGAGAATCTAAGGTCACTGACCCTAATGATACAGATGATTCATTATCCCTACAGAATCACAACTGAACATCAAACAAGTTGTATTCCTTGAGGTATCAATTGGAGCCACGGCAATGGTAAACGCTTCAGGCATTCTTAACAATGACTGCGTGGGTGTGACCAATCTCAATCTAATCAGTTATTCGCTCTTCCTGGGCTAGAGGGGGAATCCATTTAAAAAAACACAAAGGTAAACTGTACTAAAACACACTGTTCAACAAAGAACGTAAACAGAGTAGGGGAGGCTACCGCAATACAAAAACAGACAAAAAAACCATGTAAGGATATATTGAAAATAAATTTCAATGATTCTCTTAACACCAAGTAGAGTCACCACTAAGATTAATCTCACATAATAAGTAAAATCTAAGCATCCGAAAACTTAGTAACAAAAATATCTGTCATACAAAATAGAAGCATTTCATGCTCAGTGAAAAGAGAAAGCAAGCCTGAAAACCCACTACTACTTTCAAAATAGATGCAATGTCCAACAGCCCCTCACTGGTCACCAGGCAGCGACTTGATAATATCGGAATCACCTGAACATTATCATAACAAGTGACAAGTCAGCCCATTTGGTTTTTCATAACAATTGCGTTGTATAACGAATCTACTAAAATGATAATAAACATTTAGAGTACCTGGGTCAATAATGCTAAGGCATGACACACGGAAATACTTTCCACATGCTGTACCCAGATCAACATTGTCTGAAAACACAACAAATGGTCATCATCAAAAACCAAAAAAACCAAAAAAAAAAAAAAGGTACAGTAAATAAAATCAGTTTGCTTTTGTGTCCACAAATTGTATCAAAAGAAAATCAATAAAAGACAAAAGTGCCAGTAGCACATATAAATCTTGTTGGTTAACCTTGATTTGGTCATCAAAAGATAAAAGGGGGCAGTATGAAAAATTCCTGCACTAATACTCAAGACGGGAGATTCCTCTAGCATATGTACTTGTGAATAACCAAAAGGAGTGTCATGCAAATGAGAACCGCACATAATGTGTGATTTGTGACCTCATAACAACTTCCAGAATTGGGCCAGGACAATGAACCAAAACCAAGTGTAGAATAAGCTCCAAAACATAAAGTGCACTAAGTCAAAATGAAGAGAGAAGTGATATAAATTTCCAGTGAGTAGACTAATACTGTAGCATCATTTCATATGCAAATCCACCATCCAAGACGATCACCATCAAAGCAGGAACAACATTACAAAGCATGTTAGTCAATGATTAACAATAAGACCAATGCATTCTTCCAATATGGTTAAACCAACACACAAGACAATTTCCTCACACCTAACAGCCAATAGATACCCATTAAGCAAACACTAGCTTACATCCATTTTAATTTTCTGTGACATTTCTGGTATAGAACCTATCACTTAGATTCAACTAAACAATACCCATCTAAGATTACGTTAATTTTTTATCCTTTAGCAATGCAAAACCAAAAACCAAAGACTCTAAACATTATCCATGACAATACATAAATACATGATAATCTGTAATATCATGATGCAGACCCAAATACTAGGGTAATAGAGCACTTACTTCCATTGTAATGGTGAACCCCAACCTTGGCAAGCATGGCGTAGTATTCGATCTCGGACTTTCGCAGAGGTGGGCAATTGTTGGAAATTATAATCAGCTTCCCTGCATTTTTTTTTCCCACAACAAACAAAACCCAATTACAAAACCTGAAATTAAACCAATATGAAGAAACAAAAAACGATAGTAAAATGAAATCTAAACTAAAAAGTACCCTTGGAGCTGCGAAGGGAGTCGATGACGGTCTTGTAACCGAGAGTGTACTTGCCACTCTTCATCACCAGGGCGAGCCTGTTGTTGATGCTTTCATGGGTCTTCTTGGTTTTCTTGACGGCGACCATTGTTGATACTCTGAATTCTTCGCTTCTAGTTCTCAAACTCTCTCTGTGTGTGCGGCCGCAACCAAGAACCAGAAGAAGATAGTTGGAGACGAGTACTAGGGTTTGGTATTAATATGGTTGGAACAAATTAGGGTTTTTTTCTTTTGGTGCGTTGCGAGTAAGACGGGCCGGCACCATGGGTTCGCTTATTCTGTACAGATTAATAAGCCCACTAACGTCTTCCTTTTTCAGTTTTTCTTGTTAAAATAGAAGCCCAAGGCCCAAAATTAATGGAATGCTTTGCAATTAGGGATAACATGATTCAAATTATTAATTTGACACAAGTAACTCGATTTTAACATCATAAATTTGTTTAACTAAAATTATTAATTTATCCAATTTGATAACGTATATCCAAGGAATAAAATTTTGAGTTTCGAGTAAATTTCGATGAAAATTTCGATGGAAATTTCGACGAAAATTTTGAAGATTTTTAAATTTCGACAGAAATTAGATGGAAATGACGGAAATTGCTATTAAAATACCGAAATTTTGAATGAAACTTTTTCATATGTTTATTTAATATATTATCTATTAAATTGATAAAAAACATTAAAAAAATCAAATTATATAATAGGTTTCATGTGATATAAGGTGAATATAATGCGCGCTGAAATAAATACTGTTAAATAAAATTAGTATAACGAATAAACAAAATTAGTATATTATTTATACTCTATAATTTAATTATACACTAAAATCTAAACTCTAATACGTTATATATTATATATACCCTAATACTCTTTATACTCTATAATCTATGCATTAAACCCTATATACTCTATATTTTTTAGGATGGCTTATTCGCGCCAATGCCCCTTGAAACTAACTTCGATTCTCAATTTGCCCCCTGAAACTTCTTTCCTCCCACTCTGCCCCCTGAACTTTACAAAATACCATATTCCGTCATGTCCGTCTATGGATCCGTCAAAGCAGCTGACGTGGCGCTTACGTGGAAGGGCATTTTGGTCTTTTAGACGCCAAGTGTACAAAAAATTAATAAAAAATAATTTTAAAAACTTAAAATAATTTTCAATGGTTTTAAAAACTTAAAACAAAAATTAAAAGTTTAAAACTTATTTTTTAATTTTCAGATCCCCCATTGGCCAAAAAAAATAAAAAAATTAGATCCCCCACCCAAACCCAGTCGCCAGCCCCACCACCGGCAAGTCCTCTTTCCGGCGCAACACCCTACCCAGCCATCGGCCAGCCTCTCATCCCTCTCTGTTTTTCTCTCTCTCTCTCTCTCTCTCTCTCTCTCTCTCTCTCTCTCTCTCTCTCTCTCT
>QANW01009953.1:744746-785456 GCA_003254865.1 Dryas drummondii
AAAGAAGTTTGGGGGCAAATTGAAAATCGAAATTAGTTTCAGGAGGCATTGGCGCGAATAAGCCTTTTAGGATATTAGGTTTTAAGTCTTTTAGAATACTTTTAATTATTTTTTATATAGAAATGTATTAAAGTTTAAGATTTAAAATAACTAAAATAAATCTCAAATTTTTTTTCTTCTTTCCAATTGCCCAAAGGCCTCAAACCCTTCCTCATTTTTTTTTCTTTCTTTACTTCTTTTCCCCATGCCTCTCTCTTCAGTCTTTTTTTTATTTTTTATCTTTCCTTCCTTTTTTCCCGTGTCTTTTACTTAGCCAAACTTTATCTTCACTAAGTGTAATAACCCAAATTTTGGCTTATGATAATTTTGTTACTTAAATTTTTCAAATTTGTTTTAAGATTTGTTTAAAGGAATTAAAAATTTATTTAAATTTATTTTAACTAACTTAGATATTTGATTGTGGTTCTATAGCTTAGTTGTGTGGAAATGAATTTTAGAAAATGAAAATTCAATAATTTGATAAATTTCGGTAAATTTCGGCGAAATTTTTCCGAAAAATTATCAAACATGTGTTTCGATTTCGGCACCCTAAAAAAACGAAATTTTCGGCGAAATTTCGCCAAAAATTTCGAAATTTAATTCCTTGCGTATATCTTGTATGAATTCTTATATAATTATCAAATAATTTTAAGATTTTGCTTGCATCAAGTGAACTTTTAATTATAGATAATGTGACAGGTTTGATTTTTTTTTTTTTTATTACAATGGTGGCCAAACCTCATACAACAAACACATCGCAAATAGTAACAAGTTAGGTGAGTGTCAAGTAATTTGACACTATTAAATTAAACAAGTCGGGTAATGATTGATTGGTATTTTACACATATACAAAATAACACAACAAAAAAATAGCCAAATTATGATTTTGGTACATGTACTTTCGGCCAAGTTTCATTAAGGGTCTGTTTGGTATTACTGTGAAAAAAAATAACGGTAAAGTAAACTAGTTGAGTATTTGATAAATTATGTTTTCAAAAATGATGTGAATGCAAAAAACAGTATCAAAATGTGTGGTAAATGTTAATATAAAAATGTTGTGACTGTGTATAATTACTAAAATAGACATGATGCTGAAAGTGCATTTCACTTATTTGTTTGATAAAAATAAAATGTTTTTTTACTTGTTTTTGAAATTTTTGACTACAAATTTTTATTAGCATTAATTTTTCTAAGAACAACATTATTGAATAAATATGCCTATTATTTTAATAGGTATATTATAACTTTAATCGTATAAATAAAATATCATAATTAATTATCACAATATAAAATATAACTAACAATGAACATATTTTTTAATTTAAAATAAACAAATAAAAATTATAGAAATCAATGAGGGTATTATGGGTAAAATAAAATATTCATTGTTGTTATGAGTCACTGCAACTTTCAAAAGCATTTAAAAACCTATTTTCTGTTTTTGCTGTGGGAAGTTCAGAATTGTGGGGAAAATCAAATTTTTATTTTTTTACTAAACACCAAAACTGTTGTAGGTAATTGAGAATTGTCATCCGTAACAGTTTTTGGGTCCTACACCGCAATCCCAAAAGGGACCTAAGTGTCTATAGTTTCAATTGTCTCATATTGTAGTTAAGGAATAAAATTTCGAAGATTTTTAAATTTCAACAAAAATTCGACGGAAATGACGGAAATTGCTATCAAAATACGAAAATTTTGAATGAAACTTTACCATATGTTTATTTAACATATTATCTACTACATTGATAAAAAATATTGAATAAACCAAATTATATGATAAGTTCCATGTGATATGTGATGAATATAATGCGCGCTGTAGGCAAATACTGTTAAATAAAATTAATATAATGAATAAATGAAATTAATATATTCATATTTTATAATTCATACACTAAATCCTATATATGATATATACTCTAATACTCTTTATTTTTTATAATCTACACACTAAGATATTAGGGTTTATGCCTTTTAAAGTATTTTTAATTATTTTTATATATAAATATATTAGAGTTTAGAGTTTAAAACAATTAAACAAAATTATAAATTTTTTTTTTCCCAATTGCCCAAAGGCCCCAAATCCCAATTAACAATAAACATTTTTTTTTCAACTTTTTTTTTTCCTTCTTTTTCTTTTCTTTTTTTTTTCTTCTCTTTTTCTTCTATTTCCTTCCTATCTCTTTTCTTTCTTCCTTTCTAGTTTCTTCCCGTAACTTCTTCAGTTCCTCTTTTCTTTTCTTTTTTCTTCTCTTTCCTCCTTTTCTCTTTTCTTTCTTCCTTTCTTCCCTTCTTCCCGTAACTTCCTCTTTCCTAGTCTAAGACGCCACTGCAGAGAAACACACCAGACCTCATCTCTTTCCTTCTTCCTTTCCCTCATCTCTTCTCTCTCCAAGATCTTTTCTCCTTCTTCTCTCTCCTCCCTGCCCAATCACCCTTTGATCTCTCTTCGATCTGGCTCCGGCGACGTCGTCTCTCTTCGATATGCCTCTGGCGATGGCTGGCGACGAGGGAAGCTCGCCTCGCCGATGGTTAGGCTGGGTATTTGAGATTTTCTGATTTTGAGCTCGGGTTAGGCTGGGTATTTGAGAGAAGTTTCGTTGAAATTTCGCTAAGTTTCGACGAAATTTAAGCGAAATTTTGCTTAAATTCAAAAAAAGTTGCTGTAAGGGCATTCGAAATTTCGAATATTTCGCCGAAATTTTCCGAAATTTAGTCGAATAGGTGTTAAAATTTCGAAACTCCTAAAAAAAGAAATTTCGCCGAAAACTTCGAAATTTAAATCCTTGATTGTAGTTTACAATTGTTTCAATTATGATCCAAGTTTAATTTCGTCCATTTTTTCATCATGTTAATAATTATAAATCCCCTAATTAGAGATAAAATCTCTCATAACCTCCACCCAAAGTCTAACTCTCCTATAACTCCCAATCTTATACTTAATATTTTTCTAAACCCCCTACTCAACTAATACCCAACCAAGTTTGACTCCCCATCTTTTAATTTTTCAGTTTTACCCTTTTTTTATTTTCATTTTCAGCCAACTAATACCCAGTGCTCTCTCTCTCTCTCTCTCTCTCTCTCTCTCTCTCTCTCTCTTATCTGGTGCCTCTCTCCTCTCTGCTTTCTCTATCTCTCTCTCTCCCCCCGCTGCTGCCGCCGGCGCGTGCGCTGCTGTCTGGTGACGGTTGCCGACGAGACCGGTCTCATCACACTCGTCTCTCCTTCCTCTTCCTCTATATGCCCTCCACGTGCCGTGAAACCAAATGTCGACGCCGGATCGGGTCTAGGCAGATCCGAGCTTTCTCATAGGCGACCCGTCAATTCCGGCGGCAACGATGTGTCGGACCGGTTGGGTTCTTCTCGCCTCTTCCTCTTCTATCTATCTATGGCCTTTTCTTTCTCATAAAATCCACAGAAACCCAAATGCAGCCGGAAGTCCGATCGTCATCACCGGCGGTGACTTCGCGATTCCGGCGACGTCACAGCTGCTCTCCACTTCCATAAGCTTCCTCTCGACGTGGTGAGTGTGATGGTGGTCTTCGATTCTCCAACTGACCATCGTGGACGGCGAATCGACGCTGAGAAAGTCTGAGACTTATTGCAGCCGTTGACGACGGCGGATTGAAGTGGTTCCGGTCTCATTCTTCTCCCCTTGACAGTCTCTCTCTACTGGTATACAAATTTTGGTTCAATTGCATTGAATTTCAAAAACCCTAATTTGAAATTGATTTGTGAATCTGTTTTAATTGAATTTGTTATTAATCGGATAGAAATATGGTTTTTAATTGATTTATAAGTATATNTAAAAAATATTAAACCAAATTATATGATAAGTTCCATGTGATATGTGATGAATATAATGCGCGCTGTAGGCAAATACTGTTAAATAAAATTAATATAATGAATAAATGAAATTAATATATTCATATTTTATAATTCATACACTAAATCCTATATATGATATATACTCTAATACTCTTTATTTTTTATAATCTACACACTAAGATATTAGGGTTTATGCCTTTTAAAGTATTTTTAATTATTTTTATATATAAATATATTAGAGTTTAGAGTTTAAAACAATTAAACAAAATTATAAATTTTTTTTTTTCCAATTGCCCAAAGGCCCCAAATCCCAATTAACAATAAACATTTTTTTTTCAACTTTTTTTTTTCCTTCTTTTTCTTTTCTTTTTTTTTTCTTCTCTTTTTCTTCTATTTCCTTCCTATCTCTTTTCTTTCTTCCTTTCTAGTTTCTTCCCGTAACTTCTTCAGTTCCTCTTTTCTTTTCTTTTTTCTTCTCTTTCCTCCTTTTCTCTTTTCTTTCTTCCTTTCTTCCCTTCTTCCCGTAACTTCCTCTTTCCTAGTCTAAGACGCCACTGCAGAGAAACACACCAGACCTCATCTCTTTCCTTCTTCCTTTCCCTCATCTCTTCTCTCTCCAAGATCTTTTCTCNATCTTTTCTCCTCTTCTCTCTCCTCCCTGCCCAATCACCCTTTGATCTCTCTTCGATCTGGCTCCGGCGACGTCGTCTCTCTTCGATATGCCTCTGGCGATGGCTGGCGACGAGGGAAGCTCGCCTCGCCGATGGTTAGGCTGGGTATTTGAGATTTTCTGATTTTGAGCTCGGGTTAGGCTGGGTATTTGAGAGAAGTTTCGTTGAAATTTCGCTAAGTTTCGACGAAATTTAAGCGAAATTTTGCTTAAATTCAAAAAAAGTTGCTGTAAGGGCATTCGAAATTTCGAATATTTCGCCGAAATTTTCCGAAATTTAGTCGAATAGGTGTTAAAATTTCGAAACTCCTAAAAAAAGAAATTTCGCCGAAAACTTCGAAATTTAAATCCTTGATTGTAGTTTACAATTGTTTCAATTATGATCCAAGTTTAATTTCGTCCATTTTTTCATCATGTTAATAATTATAAATCCCCTAATTAGAGATAAAATCTCTCATAACCTCCACCCAAAGTCTAACTCTCCTATAACTCCCAATCTTATACTTAATATTTTTCTAAACCCCCTACTCAACTAATACCCAACCAAGTTTGACTCCCCATCTTTTAATTTTTCAGTTTTACCCTTTTTTTATTTTCATTTTCAGCCAACTAATACCCAGTGCTCTCTCTCTCTCTCTCTCTCTCTCTCTCTCTCTCTCTCTCTTATCTGGTGCCTCTCTCCTCTCTGCTTTCTCTATCTCTCTCTCTCCCCCCGCTGCTGCCGCCGGCGCGTGCGCTGCTGTCTGGTGACGGTTGCCGACGAGACCGGTCTCATCACACTCGTCTCTCCTTCCTCTTCCTCTATATGCCCTCCACGTGCCGTGAAACCAAATGTCGACGCCGGATCGGGTCTAGGCAGATCCGAGCTTTCTCATAGGCGACCCGTCAATTCCGGCGGCAACGATGTGTCGGACCGGTTGGGTTCTTCTCGCCTCTTCCTCTTCTATCTATCTATGGCCTTTTCTTTCTCATAAAATCCACAGAAACCCAAATGCAGCCGGAAGTCCGATCGTCATCACCGGCGGTGACTTCGCGATTCCGGCGACGTCACAGCTGCTCTCCACTTCCATAAGCTTCCTCTCGACGTGGTGAGTGTGATGGTGGTCTTCGATTCTCCAACTGACCATCGTGGACGGCGAATCGACGCTGAGAAAGTCTGAGACTTATTGCAGCCGTTGACGACGGCGGATTGAAGTGGTTCCGGTCTCATTCTTCTCCCCTTGACAGTCTCTCTCTACTGGTATACAAATTTTGGTTCAATTGCATTGAATTTCAAAAACCCTAATTTGAAATTGATTTGTGAATCTGTTTTAATTGAATTTGTTATTAATCGGATAGAAATATGGTTTTTAATTGATTTATAAGTATATACAAATTTACTTCATTTATTGATTAAACAGTTTCAGTTCGCGAAACATGAGTTTTAAATGAATTTTGAATGAAATTATGGTTCTGAAATATGATGAATCAAATTTGCAGGTAGAAACAGATCGAGGCAGTGGCGACTATCGTGTACTTGTCGCGCGTGAGGTGATCGGACAACGTTGTATTGTTGGCTACTCCTCTCATCTCAATGGCTTGTTGTATTGTTTTTTTTTTTTTTAATAAGGTTGCTGTGTTCTTTTTAGTGAAACGGAATTTAGTAAATGTGCAACTGTTTTAGTGAAGTGTAATTGTTTTAGTGAATGTGTAATTATTTTTTAATTGAGGTGTAATTGTTTTTTAATCAATGTGTAATTACATTTTAGGCAAGGTCTAATTGTTTCATCACTTAATTTAATTTCAGTAAGTGAATTTATAACTGAATTCTTCAATTTAGTGTAACTGAATTTCTGAAATTCAGTTTCAGTGTAATTGAATTCGTGAAATTCAGTTTTTGTGTAATGAAATTTAATTTCAATGTTTGATTTTAGTTTTAGTAAAATATTGAGTTTTAACAAAAACTTCAATTCTAGAAAAAAAAAATTCACCAAAATTCAGTTACAGTGACGTCAGCACGTGTTAGCATGCGTCAGTACACATCAGCAAGCATCAGCGCGCGTCAGAAGGGTAATTTAGCATTATAAGTTATAGGGAGTTTTGAAAGAGTTTATAGATGGGTGGGGGTTTAGGTAAATTTTTTTGGTGATCAAAGGGTTTAAAATTAGGCACTATTTTTCATCTCACAAGTATAATTTACTCTCTCATGTGCCTCACATGTTAATTTCTTTGAAAAAAAATGTACATGTTCAGGTAAAATAGACATTTTAAGTTGAAAAACTTGACAAAATTAAACAATTCGTAAACTACAATACCGAATTAAGACAATTGAAACTATACATACTTCAGTGAAACTTGGCCTAAACTACAAGTACCAAAACAATAAGTCTGCCTTGTGTATAATAAGTATCTATGTTAACTTCTATTAAAATAGTTTATAGAATCTGCATGCAATTTTGTCAGTTTAACAAACTCTCAAACAAAAGTTAGGACCAGCACGAAAGGAAGGTGGTGACGGCATCATGGGTAAAGAAAGGCCGCCGACATAGGAGTTAGGAAAGGGCTTGGTGATGGGGTAAAATTGGGAGTGGGGAGTTTGGATGTTTGTTAAAGTAACTAAGGTCCCGTTTGGGATTGCGGTGGAGGACCCAAAAGCTGCTGTGGATGACAATTCTCAATCATCTACAGCAGTTTTGGTGTTTGGTAAAAAAATAAAAAACTGCTTTCCCCCACAATTCTCAACTTCCTACAGCAAAAACAAAAAACATGTTTCTAGGTGCTTTTGAAAACTGCAGTGAATCACAACAACAATGAATATTTTATTTTACTCATACTACCCTTATTGATTTCTATAATTTTATTTGTTTATTTTAAATTAAAAAATATATCCATTGTTAGTTATATTTTATATTGTAATAATTAATTATGATATTTTATTTGTACGATTAAAATTATAACATACTTAAAAAAATAGGAATACTTATTTAATAATGTTATTCTTAAAAAAAAAATTAATGCTAATAAAAATGTGTAGCCACAAGGCCCACAAATTTAAAAAATAAGTAAAAAACATTTTAGTTTTATTAAACAAATAAATGAAATACACTTTCAGAATCATGTCCATTTTAGTAATTATACACAGTTACATCAATTTTACATTAACAGTTACCAAACATTTTGATATTGTTTTTTGCATTCACATTACTTTTGAAAACATAGTTTACTAAACATTCAACTGCTTTACTTTACAGCTGACTTTACTTCACAGTTGTTTTTCTTTACAGCTGTTTTTTCTCACAGCAATACCAAACTAGTTCTAACTATTACGTTCCTAACTTCTATTAACTATTCTAACATATGTTTACTTAGATATATATTGGATGCAAAATAAAAATTTAGGTACTTAATTGGATCAAATAAAAATTTAATAGTTAAATAAAGACACGAGTCAAAATTTCAGTATAAAAAATGAGAAAAACCTTAATTTTTAACACTATTCGAACCCAACACAAAACTATTAAATTAAGTTGACTATTACTTGATATAAACTCTTATATGAAGCGACCAACTAATACAAATACTAAACATGTTAGGTTAATGTCAAACATAAGTAACATAATTTTTATACAATAAACCTGCTTTTCTACATTATATAAAGAAAATAAATAATTATTTCTTTCCATTTATTAATATTCATTGTATGAATTCATAAATAAATATATATATATTTTTTTGTTTACGGTTTAGTAGTATTTTGTTTCAATGTGCACCTAGGGGTGTCTTCACAGTCCAATCATAACAATAGTATTTTAAATAAGAAACCATTTTTATTATTAAAAGGTAAATTCTAGTATTTTAACAATAGTATTTTACTATCATCGGTCTTCATTTTATGAACTTGTATCTTGTAAATTCTAGGCATAACGAAAAAATCTTAGAGCTTGTTTGGTTACATTTCTTGTGGGTCGTTTTGATTTTACAGATTACGAAATGAGTGTAATATGTGTTTGGTGGGTTTTATTGGAAAAGTACAGAAAACTGTTTTTAGGATACTAGTCCAAAATCATGTAATAAATATGAAAACACCAAAATTGCGTGTCACCCTTTCTAAGAATGCGGGATACACATTAGAGAGTACGGTGAATACAAAATCAAAGAACACACGCAAACGCAGACTGATTCTTGGATCTATCTTCTGGCAGCTCTCCCCTCTCATCTCCTTTCTCTGTACTCCTAAGATCCACAACTATGGATCTCTGTTTATGGTACTGATTTGCATATGTTCTTGAAAAATTGAGTGCTAATTAAGCATGAATAATACATAAAGTTGTTAGTTTACGTTGTTTTGATGGGTCTCATAAATTTTGAAGTTTATGATGATGGATAAGTGGATAACTATGTCCAGTACCCATAACTATGATGGATAAGTGGAGAAGCTTCGGTTAAGACCGGGTTTGAAAATAATTTTTTCTTAAAATATTGTTTTCTAAATTTTTTTGATCAATGATATTTAATTTTCTTTATTAATTACTGTAAAGTAGTTTGATATTTTGATATGGAGGAGGGATAGAGGGTCTTATCATCCTACAAATATTTTTCATGAGCATATGAGAACAATTTCATATATTCTCATAAACTGTTTTTGAATTAAGTTACCAGTTTATCACACGCATAGCATTCTCGAATGTTAAAAATGCAAATTCATTTTCTTGTTTTCATTTTGTGAAAATGTTCTACATAAATGTTTTTGTAAAATGTTACTTAACCTCACATAATTTATAAAATCTAATCATCTGCAAACTTAGTAAAAAAAACATCTGTCAAAGAAAGACAATCATCTCAGTCTCAGTGAAACGAGAAAGCACGCCTGGAAACACAATACTCTCAAAATTGATGCAAGATCCCACGATCCCTCACTGATCACCAGGCAGCGACTTGATAATATCAGAATCACCTGAACATTGTTACAACAATTGACAAGTCAGCTCAATCAGTTCTTCATATAAAAAAAGGTCATACAATGGATCGATCAAAATGATAATAAACATTAGAAGTACCTGGATCGATAATGCTAAGGCATGACACACGGAAATACTTGCCACATGCTGTACCCAGATCAACATTGTCTGAAAATACAACAAATGGTCAACATAGAAAACCCAAAAGAGAAAGATACAGTAAATAAAATCATTTCATTTTTGTTGACAAATGATATTGAAAGATCGATAAAAGAAAAGAAGTCGAAAGCTCCCATGAATCTTTGTTAGTTCCTATAGAACCAAAATTCCCACAACATAAATGAAGGTTAAAGCTTCATTTTGCGTTCAAAGATACAAGGGGGCAGAAAGAAAAAATCCTAGATAAAAAGAATCAGGAAAGGACATTCCGCTTAGCTTGTAGTTCCAAATAACCAAAAGGAGTGTCATGCGTATGAGAGACATTACACCCAATAACTGGAGAAGCGTGACCTCAGAGTAACTCATCCAGGTCAAAGCAACAGAATGGTCTTACTAACAAAAACAAATTTCTTATGGAAAGAAAGTACAAGTTCCTACATCACCCAGAACAAGTGTGCAATAAGTCCACTAAGTCCAAACTAAAGGAATTCCCAGTGAGAACACAAATTTCACATGCAAATCCACCATCCAAGAAGTTCACCAGAAAAGCAGGTCAACATTAGAAAAATGTTACTCGATGATTAACAACAAGGTTAAGGCATTCTTCTATTATGGACCGTTTAACTAACAAATCCAGACAAATCTCACAGGCAGGATGCCAACAACTATCCCATTAAATGACGCATTTTAAATACCAGTAATTACAGTTTGGACACTACAAGTCTGCGACACCAGCACCATATTGGGTTGGAACCAAGAGATGGCAGGCAGCCAAGTGAGATTCAAGAACAAGAATCATATTCCATTTTCTAAGCTTTTTCATTTTCATTTAGATTACAAGTCAGAAAATCCTGCGATTCTATTTCATTAGTTAGCTTGACAGTCAGTTTGAGACTAAGTTACTAGGTGGAAGCATTGGAAGGAAAATTAGTAAGCGGTTCATTTTTCACCATTAATCAAACACCAATTTTCTGTTTGTGTTTTTTTTTTTTTTTTTTAAATTTCTGGAAGAGAATCTACTACTTAAATTCAACTAAACAATACCCATCTAAGATTACATTAATTTTTTTTTTTTTAACAATGTTAAATGGAAAACAAACCAATGAACAAGGACTCCAAGTCACTACACAAAAAACATTTCTGTACTAAAAACATGCCAATCTGATGCAAACCCAAATACTATTACAAGAAAACACTTACTTCCATTGTAATGGTGAACCCCAACCTTGGCAAGCATTGCGTAGTATTCGATTTCGGACTTTCGCAGAGGCGGGCAGTTGTTGGAAATTATAATCAGCTTCCCTGCAACAAAAGAGAAGACAAATCCAGATTACAAAAAAGTAAATTAACCCATATAAAAAGAAATAAAATCATAGTAAAATAAAAATAAGGAGGGAGGGGAATTGGGATGTATGTTAAATAGTGCCTTTGGAGCTGCGAAGGGTGTCAATGACGGTCTTGTAGCCGAGAGTGTATTTGCCACTCTTCATCACCAGAGCGAGCCTGTTATTTATGCTCTCATGGGTCTTCTTGGTTTTCTTCACGGCCACCATTGTTGCGCACTCGGATTCTCTTCGCTGTTAGTTCACGCTCAAAACCAGAAAAGCAGAAAAAGGTTGGTGGCGATTGTAGCTGCAAGTTTGCAAGTAGGACTCGAAACTGATAGAAAGGTGGTGCGAGTAAATTAGGTCTTTTGTTTTTGGTGGGCTGCCAGTGAAACGGGCCGGCATGGTTCGTTTCTATGCCCATCCTGTAAAGTGGATGAGCCCAATAACGTCAACTTTTCTCTTTTCGGTCCATCAAAGGCCCAAAACTAATGACAAACTATGCACTCTTAGGCTTTCCACAATGGTGAGCTTGAGCTTGAGAGTGAGAGTGTAAGGAAACCCTCATTTTGTCTACAGTAGGCCGGAGGTATGAGAGTGAGGGTGAGTGAGAGTGAGAGTTGAGAGCTAGGAGAGGGTCCGGCTGAGAGTGAAAGTGTGTGAGTTTTGTATTTAAGTGGGCCCCACCAAATTTGAAAAGACCATGAAGGGCTTCCGCACAAATCAAAAAGCGTTGGGCTGAGTCCAGAATTATGAAAGAAGGCAGGGGCAATTCAGTACATGCGGAGGGAGAGAATAAAGTGGCCGACAAGCCACTATTCACCGCAACAGCTATCTGCCACTCGCCGGGATGCGCACCTGCTTCACACGGTCGACCAAGATCTTCCGCCCGTTGCAAATCAACAACCATTATCAAACCCCGGCTTCAATTTAAAAAGAAAAAAAATCTAAGCCAGTAACACGTGGCAGCGTCTGAAGGCTCAGATTATCAATTCGTTGGAGATCAACGACTACAATTAATTGCCCGTTATAATGCAATTAAAAATACAAAAAAATTACAAAAAAAAAAAATTGAAAAGAAATTTAAAAATTTAGAAAAATTTATAATAGCTATTTCATCATTTTTCCTATAAATTGAGCATTCACACCGGATTTACCCCAAATGGGTGACGCTTATACAAACAATAACGAATCTGGTAGGAGAGGCAAGTCAGCTATTTGCAAGATATCAAGAGTCCTACCGGAAAGATGTTGAGAGGGCGTTCGAGATTCTGAGGGCTAGATGAGAGATTCTAAAAAAACTTGTCAGAGGATGGAAAGCCAATGATCTGGGCTATATTATGAAAACATGCATAATTTTGCACAACATAATCATTGAGGACGAGCGTCCAGAGAATGAGGACGATGAATCGAACGATGATATTGACCACGTTCAGGAAAAGATCTCTCGGGCTGTGGCACGGTATGACACTAAACCATATGATGGAGGCTAAAGTTATTAACCAATTCTTTTAGAGCAACGGCTTTTCCGGGTTAGGTTGATACGGTCAACATCACTCCACCAGCAACTGAATAATGATTTGGTCCAGCTCATTTGGACGCGAGAAGGAAGTCGTGGTCAAGCACGACGCCGATGCCGGCGATGAACACTGAAATGTTGAAGATGTCTCCAATACCATTGTGTGTTTGTGTTTGTGTTTGTGTTTGTGTTTGTGGTTGTCATTTTGTGTTTGTTTTTTGTTTATGTTTATTTGTGTTTGTTTGTGTTTGTCTTAAATTTTCTTGTTTTATGTTGGTGAAATGAAATAAAGGTATTGGTGGAAATAAAATATAGAATTTATATTTTAGGTAATAAAATTATAAATTCAAATGTAGTCAATATTGACCTTATATTAAAGATCTCTTTAAAATAAAACTAATGATATAATTTTTATAAATATTTAAGCTATAAATTATAACTTAATCTAACTTAAGCTTAATTTAATTATATACAATTACATTACTCTCAACTCTTACTTTCAACACTATTGTAGCTTCAGCACATATCACTTTCACTCTTAAGACAAAAAATCACTTTTCAGGCCATGTCTTACTCTCACTCTTACCACTGTAGATGGCCTTAGGAAGTTTGAAAGTACATGGAAATTTCAAAATGATAGAATTTTAAAAGATAGGGATTTAAAATCATAAAATTTGTCAACTAAACTAGACAAAATAAACAATAAGTGGACCATTTTGATAATTCACCTTGATTTCAAATGTCAAGAGCTCAATTGTTAAAAGTAAAAGACTTTATTATATTTTACCTACTTAAATTTTGAGTTCAATCTTACTTCACCACCTAAATAAAAAATTATATCAATTTATCAACTGAATTAAAAATTTATTGTAATGTTTCATATATGGTTGATTTTGTCTAAATTTTTGTTAAAAATAAAGGTATTTGGTTTTTAAGTCAATTTTTTATTGTGTTAAAGTAAATTAAGTATAAAAAAATTATTGTTTTATTAATAGAAATTTGAAAAAAGACTGAAACACTCTTATTTTTAACAAAAGCTTATTACAAAATGAACATAGGTGATACATCACAACAAATTTGTAATTTAGATAATAAATTGATACAATTATTTTTTAAATGGTAAAATGATATTAAGCTCAAAGTTATAAAAATGAAAAAAAAAAAAAAAACCAAAGTAAAATGAAGTGGCTTAACACTCCATTCCGCTTTTAAAATTTGAAAAAGGAAAAGCAATTGACCTTTTTGAATTTCTTTCCATCAATAATAGGTTTCCACTTTCCAGCTCTCCCTAGTCAGCACGTCCCAATCATCTCACCTTATTCCCTTCCCACATAATGCCACGTACACGGGACACAGAAATCTAACTGAAGCTAGTGCGCACTACGCACACACGAGTAGTTTAGCAAACTCCCCTGCCTAGCTCTCGTCTCAGCTCACTCCTCTGAACTAACTCAAGCTCACTCCTTCGTCGACTATTATCGCTTCGATTTCTCATGGCGATTAGCGTCCTTCTCTTTCTACTATCGGCTTGCCTCTTCCTAAACGGCTCGCTCTCGCTCACATTGTCCTCGAACCTCGTCCACCGCTTCTCCGAGGAGGCCAAGGCCGTGTGGGAATCGAGGAGTGGCGTCAACGCGTCCTCCAAGTCGTGGCCGAAGAGGAACAGCTTCGACTACTTCGACCTGCTTCTGAAAAGCGATCTGAAGCGCCACAGAATCAAGCTCGGCTCCAAGTTCGACCGCCTGTTCCCCTCTGAAGGAAGCCAGACCTTGTTCTTCGGAAACGAGCTCGATTGGTGAGTGGGATTCGGCCCTGTTTGGTTCCTCGGAAAACAAAAGTAAAATTTCTTTTAATTTTTTTTAATTTGTTTTTCTTATAATATTTTTAATTTTATTTTTCAGGTTACATTATACTTGGATTGACATAGGTACACCGAATGTTTCATTTATGGTTGCATTGGATGCTGGGAGCGATCTGCTTTGGGTCCCATGTGATTGCATACAATGTGCTCCTTTGTCTGCTTCTTACTACCATACTTTGGTACCTTTACCATTTCTATTTGCATTTATTTTTTTATTCAATAATTACTTTTTAAATTCTACTTGCCATTTTCAGGGTTTTATTTGTTTATTATTATTTTATTAATCTTTGTAGCATTTTGAGTATTATCGAACTACTTTACCAACTAAGCTATTTGTCTAGTTTTAATTGGCTACACAATGTTGGAGATGTTTTAAATTCGAATCTCCTTCCTCGAATAAAGAGGAAATAAAACAACTCTTTTCTTTTATGTTTAAGCTTGGTAATACCATTATGAAAAAAAGCTATATCAGTTCTAGTATCGTTTTGACTGCTTAGCTTATTCCAAGCGTTTCATTTGGTCAAGATAATTAAACTATTTTGGGAACCCATATAGCAAAACAGATTTAAAAGAGATTATAAGAAACACCGTAATTGTAGACATCATTTTTTTAGACTTGTGCATTAGTTAAGCACTTCAGATAGCCTAGTAATGGTAACGGGTTTAGCAGTTAATTCCAATGATTGATTGGCAGGTGCTCCCCCATATTTGGAGCATCTATGGTGCAGGATAGGGATCTAAATGAGTACAGCTCATCTTCATCAAGCACCAGCAAACAGCTAAGTTGCAGTCACCAGTTATGCAAATCAAGCACCAGTTGCAAAGGTCCAGAGGAGCCTTGCCCTTACATTGTTCAGTACAAGTCAGAAAATACTGCGACTTCTGGATTTCTTGTTGAGGATGTTTTACATTTGACATCAGCCAGCAAAAATACAACACCAAGTTCTGTGCAGGCTTCAGTCATTTTTGGGTGTGTTTTCATGTTGCTGTCTGCTTGTCTTTTTTGGGAGTCGGGGACGATGCATGGATATTATAAAGCCATAATTTTGTTTTTACTAAGACTTGATTTTTTTTTTTTTTTTTTTTTTAACAATGCAGCTGTGGTAGGAAGCAAAGTGGCAGCTATTTGGATGGAGCTGCTCCTGATGGTGTCATGGGTTTGGGACCTGGGGAGATTTCAGTTCCAAGCATGCTTGCAAAAGCAGGAATGATTCAGAACTCATTTTCACTTTGTTTTGATGACAATGGTTCAGGGAGAATTCTCTTTGGTGACCAAGGGCATCTTGCCCAACAATCAACTCTTTTCTTGCCTATAGCAGAAAAATAGTATGTGACGTTGTTTTATTAGCTACATAACTTCTTAGAGCTGCTCTTTAGTCCTTGTAGAGGCTCTAGCTTCCTTGGCATACCCTTTTATAATTTTCCTGTTAATTTTTTCAGTGTTGCCTACTCTGTAGGAGTGGAGCGCTTTTGTGTTGGGAGTTCCTGTCTCAAGCAAACTGGATTCCAAGCACTGGTCGACAGTGGCTCATCTTTTACATATGTTCCAACTGAAGTTTATAAAAGAATTGTCTTGGAGGTGCTTGTTTTATTCCTTTCAATTTTATGAAACATAACCTCTATTGTTAAGTTTCCTGAAAAATGACTGTGATTATTGCAGTTTGACAAACAAGTCAATGCTACTAGAATTAGCCTCCAACAGTCCCCTTGGAAGTACTGCTATAATGTCAGGTTTGGATTTCAGCCAAGGAAGCTTTATAAAGCCTTTTTCCCATTTCTACAGTCCTACCTAACTGAATCTATGTTTTTTTCTTGTGATACAAAGCTCATGGGAGTTGCATAATATTCCTACCCTGAAACTCATGTTCCCCTTGAACCAAAGCTTTCTAGTCCATAAGCCAGTATTTTCTGAGTCTAATCAGGTAAGCAATTCAACTTATTGAGCGCAGAAAATCTTCAATGCATTTCATTCACTTTATAACAAGTACAACATGATAATTTTTAACTTGTTTTTTTTAATCATGCAGGTGTTAATTTGGCATGTTTGATTTTTTTTTTTTTACTGTGCTTATTATAATACACACATTCAAATTTTTGGTGCAGAAATTTACTATATTCTGTTTAACTTTACTGAGGACAGATGATGACTATGGTATCATTGGACGTGAGTAGACCTCTATGCCTGTTTTGCATACCTGAACCATTACTCTCTCTCTTTCTCTCTCTCACACACACAATATATTTGATGACTCGGATAAACATATATGTTGCAGAGAACTTCATGGTGGGTTATCGTGTGGTTTTCGACAGGGAAAATCTGAAGCTGGGTTGGTCTAATGGCCATTGTAAGTACTATAAGTTTTCTGCTTCTGCTCACTGAAAGTTTTAGTTTTTTAAGTCAAAAGCTTTGCTTCTCATCTACTTTGAGTTGTGTTTTCAACATGCAAAAACTGCAGATCTCATTTCAAGAATTGTTGGTTAGATATGATATTATAAACTAAAAATCTTAATCTGGAAATAGGAAATGGGCAAAGTTTTTGTTTATGATCCTTTGAATTGTTGAACAGCTTAACATTAATGTGTCACTCTAAACTGCTTATGAAAAATTGATGGAGATTAAAAATACCTGTGGCCCAACTTTCTTACTGCAAGTTTGGGCAGGCTTTTCTCTTGTTTTTGTTTAAAATCTGTTTGTGGCCAGATGCTATTGGTCTTTAGGGTTAGGGTTAGGGTTTAGGGTTTATCTAATGTGGTGTACCAATCTTATTATGCTTATGTTAAATTTATTTCCATGTGTACTTGTGATTCTAATTAAGCTTTTGCTGTATTATTTGAATGCATTGGATTTTGGGGCTTTCTTGTTTGGATCACCTTCTTTTAAAACTATATTGCTTGCATTGTTCTTTTATATCCTTCATCAGATATTAACCTTGCCCCGCCAATCATCTCTCTCTCTCTCTCTCTCTCTCTCTCTCTCTCTCTCTCTCTCTCTCTCTCTCTCTCTCTCCCCTTCACTTGTATGGACAAAATAAGGGAAGTCATTTGATTGTTAAGAATAATAAGGTGCACTTTACCGTAAATTAGTATTGTGGGAAGGAAAGTATGGACCTTCAGATGGAGTGGTATTGCAGTCCCTCTAAAGTCTTAGGAGCTAAAGAGTAAGCTTCTCTTTATTATCTCCATTTCCGAGTAGCAACTAAAGAGTCTTCAATACTTGTGTGTTCTAAGCCATATCATGTGTTGGTCACAGTGTATGGAAGTTAGATGGGCTCATAGATCTAGGGGTTGTAACATAGCAACGGTCTCATGGCTTGTAAAAGATGAGAGATTGTCTGTGTTACCAGAGAGTTTCTCGAGTGGTTTGTTCTGAGCTTTTTCATATATAGTACTTTCAAGTTGATGTTGTAATCCAAGCCTGGAGTGAAGGCTTGTGAATATAGGGCAGGTACTGCCCACTAAACCATGTGTTTTCATTGTGTGATTACTAATCATTTATTTCTTTATCTTCTCTTGTTACTCTTTGCACTATCTTTCAATACTTCAAGAGTTCACGTAATTTCAATTTTGCAATCGAGCCCCTCTAGTTAGTTAATGTTAACAATTAAGGAAAATCAGACCTTCTGTCAATTATATTGAAAGAATCTGCATGTGATGCTCGTGTGCACGGTTATAATGGTAATTTTGCGTGTTCAGTGCTCAATAACATTCCATTTTTGCCATTACATACCTTTATATTAGGAATTTAGGGATTTTGGTGTTCTGAATTGGGGACCAAAGTGGAAACTGACTCAACTATAAGGATCAAATTATTGATCTGTTCTAAATTTCTAACCTTAACTAACTACAAGGACTCAATTGTAAAAGTTGAAACTACAGAAATTAACGTGGAAAATGGCCCAAACTACAAGGACAAATATTATAATTTTCCTTGATTTTGTCTCGGTATTCTTCATGTTGCATTTTGAGTTAATGTTAACCTAATCTGAATCTACAGGTGAAGATAATAGCAATGGAAAGACGGTTAATCCCACACCAAATAATGGGTCAACAAGCCAACTGCCTACCAGTGAGCAACAGAGTATCCCAAACACTCATGCAGCTGCGCCTGACATTGCCAAGAAGGCATCCTCCAAACCCTCTGTAGCAGCACCCAGGCAAATTCTCCTCCTGCTCCCTTTAACAAGTTCATTATTGGTGCTAATGCTATTAATCTTATCTAGTTGAACCTCTGCCACGTGTAAATAAAATATTCTGTATATTATTGTCAAGCTCTCCCAAATTGAACGGGTCTTTACTTTTCTCCTGTTGGTTTTTGTATTAATTAGTGTTGGGAAGACTGAAATAGCTTTTTGTTTGGTGTATCTACTTTCGGTTCACAGATATCTTGTTTTTGTGTGTGCTTTTTTATGTTGCTAATGGAACACGTAGTTGTTTCTGAACTCCTTAGATTTGATCTATTATCTTGTTTATTTTCAAATTATTATCATAAGTTTGGCAGCTTTTCCAACTAAATCTTGTGGCAGACTTGTTTAGAAAATCTTAGGAGAGACCTAATTTCCAGTGAAAATGACATGTTCTTTTCTTTTTTGGGATTAAAACATCCATAATTGGGACATTGATATAGACATCATTGTTATTTTCTTTTGTATTTAGTATTAAACATTCTGAAAGTCGCGTAAATCATGGTTCCAGGATCTGATTGCTTGAAATAAGACATTTTTCCCACTGTTAGATTGAGCTCTGCCAAAATTCAAGCCCCTGGTGGATTCTCCTTTTAATATATTGTTGGAGGATAAGGCAATTGTAATTGTCACACATATTCCTCTCAAAAAAGGTTGGAAGCAGGAGGGATCTTTGATTAGGTAGTTTGATAAGTTGTTCTTGGTCTACCAGTTTTCTTATGTTTATGGTTTGATTTTGATGGGTTTATTTTATTTGTCTATACCACATATAGATTTGTGAACCGATAGATATATTTGTATGCTATGTAGTGTTCATATAGACGAACTCTTTCACAAAATTTGTTTTGAGCAGGGCAGGTATGCCACCTGCAAGAAGCCTACTCTGTTTTTTTGTGGGTCAAATTATTGAAGTTGTTACTATTTATACACTTCATATAATTTGGTGTGTTGTTCTTGCGTGGGGGCCTGACCAATTTCAGATAGGGTATCTTCCACAGTGCCCAAAAGCGATCCTAGACAATCAACTTTGTAAAAGAAAAAAATAAAGAACAAACACTCTGTACGGGGGTAATGTAGTGACTCGTGTCAAGCTGATTTGACTACTTTAGTTCTTCTGTAACAACAATGTTAAATAGTACCACATTTCTAAGGGATGGAATCCATTATATGAATGGGTACTACTTTTATTAAAAAGATGTACACATGCATGATACCAAAAATGTAGTACTCCTATCATTACTCTGATTATGTAATCTTAAGCCGTCCATGCTAAGGAATTAAATTCTTAAGCTTATCAATCAGAAAAACCCTGGCTGCCAAGAAAACACTCTTTTTTCTCCTCAACCTATTATCCATGGGGGAGGGGCGGCCCTTGTATTCTCACAAATTGCTTCTTCCCTCGCCCCTCTCTCCTTTGTTTTTATTTTTATTTTTGTCCTTTAGGATACTCTCCTCCCAATAAGTGAGAGCGTTTCCATCTATCATTGTGAGAGTTTCTCCATCTCCCTTCGTGAAAGTTTTTCCGATTTGATTTGTTTTGGTTTGTTTTGTGTTTTGATGTTTCAGGTTTTCTCTGACGCTCATCACAAGGTGTTAGGAAGTCACTATTTTCGCAAGTACCGGTCATGTTTTCATCGGTTACTACTGCCCAATCTGCGACTTTGCACTATTGTCAACCTCGACTTAGAGATGTTGGTAGGATCATGAATCCAAACGCGACTAGTTCACTAATTCCTACAGTGACTCTTTGGCTCCGTTTGGTGGCTATAGTATCTGCTCAATGCCCATGTTATAAAATTTTAAAATTTCTGTGGGCTTTTCTGCTCCATTTTTGTGGGTTTTTGTTTTCTTGTAAGTCTTTAGGCTCATATTTTGTATTCTCTCTGTCTTTTTAGCTGTTTTAATGCATTGATATGCTTTATTCTAAAAAAAAACAAAAAACAAAAAACAAAAAAGCCGTCCATGCTAGGATTTTACTCGCCCTTTTCTCCTCACACAAAAATAATATAAATCTATCACTTTTTTTTGTTCATGTACACATTCTCACACCTAACATTATAAAATTTCAATGTCAATAAACATTTTTATGTTCACCAAATGATAATGGAAGCCATTTCATTTATTAAAGTTTGAGTTCATTCTAAAATTCATTTGTTTCTAATAAGTAAGATACTATTGAGACATTAGTCATATTATATAAAGAAGAAATTTTTTTTTTTTGACAGCATTGTTGAACCTATACTGGAATGACTTTGCATGCCGACACCAATTATGAACCCAAACACATGAGATGCTTTAGTGAATGATTAGACACCCATAGAAAAGACAATATTAAAAAAGAAAAATAAAGCAGTGAATTGATGCTTTCAATTTATAGGACAAATAAAGATGACCCTTCTCCATATTAATTGGAACCCCTGCTCTGCATAAAATTGTAATGCATATGATAATATGATTAATTAGGGACCTCAAAGATGCTCTACTATAAACTTGTGGCAGTGTGGCAGTCTTGAGTATTTGAACACAAGCACATAGATACTACCATGTTCTATGTTGGGATATTTTGAGAAACTGTAAGCTCTTGGTTCATATATTTGGTGAACAGTGAAGAGCACATCATAGTAATGGACAGAGTCATGAGATTTCTTTTATACGTGTAAGGCCTAAAATATAACATGTCAAATAATTTAATAAAATAGTTTTTTGATATTATTAATATACCATATATATATATAGCTAAACATTTCTCAGCACATTTTTTTTTTTATAAACGAATTGACTTTTACTTATTATTATTATTTTTATTAATTAACAATTATTGTGAATGAGATTTGAATTCAGTATCTTTTAAAAAAAAAGGAGAAAATCTATGATATTGGACCGAATGGTCATTGAGCCATTCATACTTAATAAAGCATGCATGCATTTTCTTTCAATCTCCAAAAGATTTCATTATTTTTCCCATAATTTCAGATATCTAGACCATAGAAGTATAGAACAACCGACCAATTTAATTTAATGTAATTTAAGGACATGTATAAATAATTCCATTGGCCTGTGTGTAGAAGTCCTAGGATGTTGGCGTGATTTTAGAGCAAACACCTAATTGTCAAGCCAATCCCACATTAATTAACAACATCCCTAAGAATCTTCTCTCTGCTAAAGAAAAAAAAAAAAAAAAAACCTTCGTTTTCATGGAGATGGAGGGGGCTAAGAAACTTTAAATTAAATGTTCATGGTGATGCTTTTAAATACTCATAGAGCGACTCATAGTCTTTGTCCAGCTTTTGCTTCCATTTGGCAAACCAGTCAGACTCATTTGTGGCTTTGTTAATATATTCTTTATCCATTACTCCAATTTCTTTTTTCTACAGTCCCACCGACCAAACAAACCCCACATTAATCATCAATACAAATTCACAAGTGGACAATAACCACCAGCTCCATTTGAAGCTACTGCTACCACCTAGCTCCTCCTCAGCCATTGATATCTGGGTTAGGCCACGTTGCATGCAGATCTTTTGAAACGTGGCAGCTGCTGATGCCATCCAACTCTAATATTATATCCATTATCCAGTAGTGTACTTGTCCCATTTAATAATATTGTTGGGCATGTATTTGTTTATCAATTCATGCATTCAAACTTTTGACAAGCGTTACTATCAGACGTTGCTGTTTACTTTCCCTTCCCTTTCGTGTACTCAAAGCATTGAACTCTCTCTTCCTTTTTTTATTCAACGCCCAAAAAATTTGGATTTTTCAGGCAAAACTAGCCAGCTAGGTTTACTTAAATCACCGTTTTTAGCCAAGGCATATTTAAAGTACCTTTGTTGGCTTTTTTAGGGACTCACTATCCTTTTCATTTGGAGATTATATATGATATATATATTAACTAATTATGTCTTATACGATTTTAACTAATTATATTTTGTACGATCTTAACTAATTATATCTTGTATTATCTTTAATAAAATTGAGACTTACGCATGTGGATCCAATATTGGTGAATTTTGCTTTTATTAGAGATAATACAAACTACGCTCAGTTGAGATGATGCGATAGTTTTATTCTTATAAAATGCCTATATATTATTGAAGAAGAGGTCTATCTATAGGATTAAAGAGTTAGCCCACATAAGACCTAGAGTGCTTAGTTACTAAATTGCAAAATAGCAGCTTTACGACCATATGCTTTTAATCTCATGCTCTTTAGAGTTAAAGAAGGGAATCCATAGAGGATTTCAGTTTTAGGAAGTTTCCTGCAGTTTCTACTTTCTAGGACATGTCACTTTCCTTTTTTTTTTTAATTTTTTTTATTTGTTTAATTTATTTATTTTATTTAATTCTCTTGCATATTTCTTTGAGCCATCTGTTTGATGATCTGACTATATATAAATATACCCATAGAAGCCAGCAAGAGTACTGCAAGACCAAGACTTCTCCCTCTCTCTAGTACTCACTCCCTCTTCCACCTTCAAACTTGATCTCTTGCATATATATATATATATATATATATGCCTCTACAGCTCTCTATCTTAATTAACATGCATTTCCTTCAAGTACACATTTTTTGATTACATGGAGATTTGAAGTTAGGATCTCTAACCTCGTCCTGCTGTGGTCTTTTTTAATTAACCTGTACTCAAAACCCTTTTCTTGCTCTCCATAGTAAGCTAGCTCTTGAATCCTCCAGCTACATATTTAGCTTGTCTAAGTCGACCAACAATTTTAGAGCCTTTGGATCGAAGAAAGGAAAAATGGGAGTTCAAGGAACTCTGGAGTACTTGTCAGATTTACTAAGCAGTGCCAGAAAAGGCAAGAAGAAGAAGAAACAAATACAAACTGTAGCCGTCAAAATCAGAATGGACTGTGAGGGCTGTGCCCGCAAGGTCAAGCAGGTCCTCTCTGGTGTGAAAGGTACGTACCTAGCTCATCGATCCCCTTGTTAATTATATATAAATTTGTGATGGTGGGAATTAATTAATTAATTGTGATGGTGCTACTACGTACGTACTACTTCTACCAGGGGCTAAATCTGTGGACATCGACCTGAAGCTGCAGAAGGCAAGTGTGACAGGGTACGTAGAGCCAAAGAAGGTGTTGAAGGCAGCACAGTCGACCAAGAAGAAGTGTGAGCTGTGGCCTTACGTTCCGTACACTCTGGTGGCTCATCCTTATGTTTCTCAGGCCTACGACAAGAAGGCACCTCCCAACATGGTTCGGAGCGTCCCCGTCACTGCCACCATCACCGAGACTGCTGTCGACGATCGCTACACCCTCATGTTCAGTGATGACAACCCAAATGCCTGCTCTATCATGTAGCTAGCTACATGTATATTAATATTATCATGAAAAAAAAAAGAAAGGAACATTAGGCTTGTTTGTATAAACAGTGTTGCTTTCATTTTGGATTTAAAATTTAGAATTTAGAGTCTATATTGCAAAGATAAAGAAATTAGGGGCAATAGTATTTTGAGATTCATCCTCCTGCCTTTAATTAATCAACGCAGAATATATATGAGAGAAACAGAAATTCATGAGATTCAAAAATATTGTGCCACCTCACCTGGATTGATAACTTCATATTCCTAACAAAAGGACGTAATTTACGTACAAGAAATAAAATAAATTAATTTCCAAACCTAACTTTTGACCATCGATCAGCAGAACATGTAGTATACATTAAAAGGCTAGGGTAATCTTAAATATAACATATATAACATTTATTGACCACGTTCTAAATTATATTTTTCAGAAAACTAGAATTTATATAAATATGTTATATTTAATGACCGCATTGTAGATTAACCTAAAGATGTGATTTATTGACCTCCACAACATAGGCTAGCAGCTAACCATAACGCTGGCCTTTTTCGGTCACCGTGTAGTGATTAAAATCTTAGCTATAGCTGATCATAGCAAGTCTTTTTTTTGGTCTTCAAAAGCTTGATTGAGTTATAGTACAAGATTAAAATATAATTAGAATACATACGATTTGATATAATTATTCCATGATGTATACAAAGACAAGTACCCAAGCTTAGGCAAGGCAACATTAGTAGTTATTATTTTATTTTCCATTTTCTTAGGCATTAGAGGGGTGTGTACAACAAAGGTAACACTAGCTTCTTTCTTGGTAAAAAGTAGTTATTGTTTCCTAGTTCTTATTAAAATTGGGTCGAGCTATTTGATATCCAGGAGCAGAGTCAATTTTGAGGGTATGTGAAAGAGTCAATTGTTTCGAACTCTCAAAAGTTGAAGGCTTTCAAATTTTATCGATTCTATTATCTTATATCCTTTATGTACATGTACATGAAGTACATGAAGGATCGATGACCCAATTTTTACAATTTGCTTTGGATCCCCCAAAATCTCAAGACCAACCTTGCACTTGAGGTTTTGGGTTTAAATATCTTCTCCTAATATTATTTGATAATATATTTAAGGGGGGGGCTATGCACACCACCCTAATCCACTAAGTTGACCACCCCACTTAAATTTTTACCCCTTTGTGCCCATTTTGCCCCTGCATTAAAAAAAAAAATCATTTCTCCAATTTTGGCCGGCCACCTCTCCCCGCCGCCGGCGCAACCCCACCCTCTCCCCACCGTCGCCGCGACCCCACCTCTCCCCTTCGTCGGTCGATCTCACCCCTCCCAGGCGAAGACCCACCCACCCAGGCGAAGACCCGATCGGCCCAGGCGAAGACCCGACAGCCCCTTCGCCGGCGATCTTCCTTTTCCGGCAGAGTTGAGACGCCGGACCACTTGGGTTTTGTTCCCCAGGTCATGGCGAGTCCAACCCTGGTCTTCCTTTGTTCATCCGACCACCGTGCGCGGCGAATCGACGTCGTGACCCGATCGGCCCCTTCGCCGGTGATCTTCCTTTTCCGGCGGAGTTGAGACGCCGGACCACTTGGGTTTTGTTCCCCAGGTCACGGCGAGTCCAACCATGGTCTTCCCTTGTTCATCCGACCACCATGCGCGGCTAATCGACGTCGTGAAGCTCCGCGGCGGCGGGGAGGGGTGGCCGGCCAAAATTGGAGAAATGATTTTTTTTTTTTAATGCAGGGGCAAAATGGGCACAAAGGGGTAAAAATTTAAGTGGGGTGGTCAACTTAGTGTATTAGGGTGGTGTGCATAGCCCCCCCTATATTTAATATTGTATATATTCAATGATGTAACATAATTTTCCAATTCAAAGACAAGGATGAGAACCCACTACTCATACTCAAATTAGGCTTTAGGCAAGGCAAATTTAGTGGTTATCATTTTATTTTCATTTTCTTGGGCTTCTTTGGGCTGTTGATAACAAAGGTAAAACCAGCTTTTTTCTTGTATCGTATTTCCTATCAAAATTGGGCCGAGTTATCCCAATACGTGGTTGGACACATTGGGTTTTCCCCATTCTCAACAAATATATAATGGGCTACATATTTGGTATTTTTGGTCTATGACTGTGTATTTGGGTGGGCTCTACCAATAGAATTAAGATTTTTTTTTTTGGTCAGTTGTCAGAATAGAATTAAGATTATATGTTAGGAATGGGAATTGGAAATACTTGGGTTCTGAATTTTGAGGACCCTTTTGTCCTTAGCATTGATGTAGCCCAATACAATAGAAGCATAAGTTGATTTTAGGATTTCAAAAATATAGAAACAAATACTCTAGCAAACAGTCTTCTTAACAGCTAGTTCTCCACTCCACCCACCTCCTCCCATCCTCACTGTCCTTAGAAACCCCCACCACGATGCCGGCAAGCCCAGCCACCAAATACTCTCCCCTCCGCTCCCCATGGCCAGCCAATGAGGTTTATGGTTTAGGAGTTAACATTAAAAATTTTAATTTTAATTTTCTTTGGGAACTAAGTGTAAATGTGTAGTGATTAAAATTCTTAGATGTATTTAGATTCTTAAAAACCCATATTACTCGTCTATAATGCAAAATGTGAGTGAACATTTAAGCGTTGATTTTATAATAGTGTATGTAGACCCTCTCTCACACTTTGCATTTCTCGTCGCAAAAAACAAAAAACAAAAAACAAAAAAATATCTCTTGCCGACCACAGATGCATCGATGTTAGTACTCACCTGCTCTTGTCCGGACAAAAATGCAGGCTGTGGTTTGTAGCTGGATAATTGGAGTTGTGGCATATTACCATATAAGTTGTAGGGAGCCCAAAGAAGATGGAAAGGCCTAGATCATATATTCGTATATGGGGGGTAGTGTCCCATGGAAAACCCGAAGGGCCTAATTTTATGGGGAAGGCCAACGACAAAACAGAAACATTGAACTTAATTGGAACTTGGAACTTCAATTCCAAATTCATTTGTCATAAAAAGCCAGGGACTGGCTTTATTCTTTATTTATTTTTTTTTTTGGACTAGTATTATTGGCGGCGGCATGTGAATATGTGATATAGAACTAATAATTCATTGATTCTACCAAAAAAGAACTAATACAATTTTTAGCTTTTAATTTCATTTTTGTATAGTTAAAATTAAGTACATACCTATAAGAAGTTTCAAGTAAATGTTCTCTAGAAAATCAACCAAACGGGTTTATATACATATGTTTTCTGTTAATACTATGCTATCAATTTATCATGTATTCATGCTAATTAATTAAAGATGTGCGGCATGGGCCCAAGATCCAACAGAGCAAACGAGTAGGGGCCCCAATTCAAAGAATTGTAATTAATTAATCAACCCATTTCCAATCCTTGGATCTCTCCTTGGCCAATCTCTCCTCCCACCCATTTATAACCATATTCCTCTCTCTCTCTCTCTCTCTCTCTCTCTCTCTCTCTCTCTCTCTCCCCCCCACCACCTCTCTTNACCCTTCTTTTAAGCTTCTTCTTCTCCATGCATTGTTATATACAGGAATAGGAGGATACTTTTTGATTTTCCATTATTAATATCAAAAAAGTTTCTTAGATTCTTTTTCTTTTTTTAATCCTACATAGATTTAGGCGACAGATCAATTATGGGTCGTGTTAAGCTGGAGATAAAGAGAATAGAAAACAACACCAATCGACAAGTTACATTCTCGAAACGTAGAAATGGACTCATCAAAAAAGCCTATGAGCTCTCCATCCTTTGTGATATTGACATTGCTCTTATCATGTTCTCTCCCTCCGGTCGTCTTAGTCACTTTTCTGGCAAAAGAAGGTCATTCTTTTATGTGTTTTTTTAGAATATATGCATATATATTTTTTTCATATGAATTGGTCTATGAATATTAGTTATTCTCTAATATATGTAGAATGCAGTTGCGAAATGAATGCAAGATGTGAGAGAGTATTACATTCTGCATTTTTCATTGCTCACTAGAGAAAAATTTCTATGAACACAACGTATATTGCTTTTTGTATATCTGTGACTCATGTTCTTCTCAAATTGTGAAAGTTGATGATTATGTGTGGAAACTTCTTCAAATGTTAAATTTATAAACGAAATGATCCACTTTGTTTAACCTTTTGAATTCTAATAATGATTTTTTCGACTATGTGTTTTGGTTTTTGTTTTCTTAAATATAGAAAGAACATGACAATCTAAAGCCTCTAGCTACATGCATAGAAAGATTATCAAACATAAATCGAAATGAATAGGTTTTGTACTACGTAAATCGTTGTACAAGTGAGTAATTTCCAAAACCATCCAAGAAGGGTTCAAGAAAATATTAACTAAGCCTTGAGAATAGGATCTCTCACCAGAATATTGAACATTCTTTATCCTCTTATTAGGAAGAAGATGAATAATATACTAGACAGTTGTCCACGCGTAAGTAAAAGATTAACGGTCGTCAATTTATATATGGGTTCTATAATGAGCAGTTGATAGTCATACCTATGCATGTAAACGACTATGTATCCATAACAAATCACTTAATTAAACAAACAATTATTATTCTACATTTTCTTGTTCATTCCATAAATGTGACCATCCATAAACTCCTAAATAAATTTAACATTCATGTATGGTTCTTTCATTCCTCAATTTAATCATAATTAATCTATATTCATGATTTTACCTTCTATTTCTCTCTCTATGTTTTAATGATTAAATTTCATTTCAAGGTCGATCTGTTCTGATAACAACTTACTTTATTGTTGAAAATCAGGATTGAGGATGTATTTACTCGATACATTAATCTCCCAGACCAAGAAAGAGAGCAGTAAGTCCTTAAAATTAAAATATTTACTTCATCTTAATCTCAAAAAAAAAAAAAAAAATAGTCACATCATTTAAGATTTATTTATTGGTCAGCTAATTTGATTATACTTTATTATTTAATTATTGCAGTGCTATAATTTTCCCAGATCACAACAAACATCCGTATGCTCTCTTGTTCCCCTCTAAATAATTTCAATTTTTGTCAGCTGCCATGGTACTTAATTAATTAAATATTTTAGTAATTTTTCGTTGTTTTTTGATTTTTTTTTTTTGCAGTGACATTCAGAACAAAGAGGTCAGATACATGACATGTAGCAATAACAATAGCAATGTACTCAATTTAATTTTGTCATGTGATTTTTTGCATTAATTTTTTCCAGATAATTCTAAATGAAAACACATATACGATGTCATTTTGTATTTTGCAGTATTTACTTGGGATGCTTCAACGACTACGAAGTGAAAATGATATTGCTCTTCAACTTGCCAAGTTTGTTTGCTCTCCTCTTCCTCTTCACACACACACGCGCAAGTAGATCTCTCATGTTAATAATATCTCTTAGATCGAATTCACTTTTAGTCTATGTGATTTGAGTTATTTCTCACTTCAATTTTGTAATTTAAACAATTATACATTGAATCACATGAAATTTACTTTAATTTTGAATTAAGACCGTATTTGTAACTTAGTCAATTTTATTGACGGTTTGATGATGTGGCCGCAACAGATTGAAATTGGTAAGGATATTTTGGTCATTTTGACATGCCATCATGTCATTTTGGAGTCACTACTTCATCAAACCATCAAAAGAATTGATGGAGCTACAAATTTAACCTTGATTGAAAATTAAAGTAACTTACCGGTTCAATTACAACTTTTTAAATATTAAAGTGAAGAATAATTGAAATTACATAAACAAAAAGTGTAATTAAAACTTTTTAAAGATGCTATAGAATCTAACTTTTTTCTCCGACTTCTATTATGAAATGGTTCTGTAATATCATGAATATCACTCCATGTAGAAAAAATCTATAAAAAAAGGGTAAAAGAAAGAACAATTGTCTCTAAAACATTTTCTCGTTTTCTATAAATAGACTATCAATGATTTTGTTTTTTTCTTCCCTTGCATGGCCTCAACTCTGAATGCTTCGACTCGAATTAAGTAGTCCTACGGCTGTAAGCTCTGAAATTGAGGTACAAACTTTGCTTCTTGTCTCTCTGACAGTATATATAGTACTTATTTAATTTTCATGATTCTTGATCTTTTTTGACATGTCATATAATTTTCATTAATCTAGGAACTTCAACAAGAAATTGGTGGGCTGCAACAACAACTTCAAATGGCCGACGAGCAGATAAGGTCCAAATTACAGGAAAACCAATGAGTAATAAATTAATATGATAATCAATGTTAATTGCTCAACATCATATGTGTCATTTGTATCACCTTAAAAAAGTAAAAAAAAAATACTTGTGTGGAACCGACACATTTAATGTGCACACTTTCAAGTTTGTTGGTCTACTTATTTTTGTGAGAAATTGATATGCCAATTTTAAAAGAGTATTAAACTTAAAAGAAGTAGGATAAAAGAGATAAGATTGGATTTATGGTGTCTAAATGTGATTTGACTTGGTGTTAAATATAGGATATATGAGCCAGACCCACTAAAACTCACCTCCATGGGGGAGATTGAGACCTGCGAGAAAAGCCTTGTGGACACATTGACGCGTGTCATGCAGAGAAAGGTTGATCGCGCACCCTTTTGACTCAAATTTTCTTTTCTAATCGATCTGACCAAGAAAAAAATTTCTTACTCTAATTTTTTTAGCAGGAATATATGTTGAGCAACCATCTATCTTCTTATGATTCATCTGGAATACAGGTAAGTAAATTATGAAGAGAGATTTTGGTATAGAAATTTTGTTTTTTAAAGTAAATTTTAATAACTATGGAGTATGGGCCTACTAATTGAAGGATCCTATGCCCGGACCTTAACCTTGTTTGGTTGGTGGCATTGGACAGTATTAGACCATGATTATATATCTTGGGCAAAATAAGTTGAGACCATATTTAAATTGTGAGAGTCTTGCCATGTCATGATTCGTCTTTTAACTCGAATTCATTTGATTGGATTCAGGTATTTTGAACTCGGATACAAAAATTTAGTCCAATCCAAAATTTTATTAGGCATACTTGGGTCATGACTGTTCTCTATTTTAGTTGAATTTATCATGTTCAGTCCTAGCTTCCAAACAAAAGAAATTAAAAATGAGGATATTAGCCTGAAGTAAATATTATTGGTTTGTGGATATGTACATACAGCAAGTAACGTTGCCAGGCTCCTTCGAGAATGAGGTGGCAGGCTGGTTGTCTAATAGTGGCCACAACCCGACCCAAATGTACGATGGATCTGCTCCTTTGGATCAACAACTTAGGTACGTACCTATCTACATTAATGAACTAATTTCCATTATAATTAGATTTTAATTTTTGTGAATTTATCAAATTTAATGTAATTAGAGAAAATTAATTAATTATATAATATTGAAATATATGTAGGAACTTGTCATCGACTATGTATGATCCATTTCCTCAAGGTACCGGTTCGAATGGGGGAGATCCAAATAGTAGCATGAGAGAGTGTCATGTGAGTATCACAAATGGTGCAGGTGATCACGGCAGAGACCTTCCGCCTTGGCCACCTCAGCCTTACACTTCCTCCACCCACCACTCCACCCTCATGTCACCTACCATGTTGCCACAATTTCAAGTTAGTTATTCTCCGCCTTTTATATATATATATATATATGTGTAATAATATATTTTTAGATAATCTAACAATATATGATATTTATGTTGCTAAATTGTAAATCTAAATCATACATTTAGATAAAAATCTTCTAATTAATTAATAGCTCATATTCAAGTTTGTCTAGCGTAAACATATTATGTTGCCGAATTGAAATAGCTAAATAGTCAAAATTTAACCACTTTAATAAAAAAAAACCCAATTTAAAAAAATAAATAAAAAAATAAAGTTGGGTCAAAATTTCTGAACATAAGTACTAGCTCCTTCCTCAAATTCCTTTGAGTAAGAGTCGCAAAAGGAGATTCATGTATGTACTTGAAGGGGTTCTGAGATATCACTTACAGGGGTGGTTTTGTTCATCAACATCAAATTTTGGCTAAACTTGTGCATCTTGAAAATGGCCTTTTTTTTTTTTTTTCCTAAAAACCCCAATATATATAACAACATGGCACATATATATGGGTTGGCTAAAGTAGTGCCTTTTTAAATGTGTGAAAGAGCCATTCATATTTGTCATTCTAATGTTGGGTCTTAATGAATTTCAATGATGCAATGAAGCAGCATGCAATGGTGGGGTCGAACATGCCAGAAATAATAGCACACGAGCAGGTGGAGATCCCTGTTACAGTGAGCAGCTCCAATGTACAACAACAAGCCTACAATGAAAGTCCTGCAGATAATTATCATGAAAACAAAGTCCCTCAGCTCAATGCCAATTAATTAATCATCACACTACATCACCATACTTCAAATGCCGATGAGGACAACTTTAATTAGCTGCTGCTGTTGTAATTTGTAGCATGCAGTACAAGTTTTGCATTTTAATTATCATGATTCTTTTATTCTTTTATTTTTCTTCTTTTTTGGTGGCTGGCTTGGAAGGATTAATTATGATGTATAAATTAATGTATGATTAGAAGGTACGTTTTGTGTTACAATTTAATTTGGGAAGCATATACGGCCAATGACATCAAGTCATGAACTCCATATAATTTATAAAATATTTTCTAAAAGTTGCAAAATTGAAATAATTAATAGTTCACAAGAAGAGTAATGCAATAATGTTAGAGTGATATTACTAATTTTTTACTATATTAGATTGATTATAATAATTAATGTAAGAGCTTACTCTGTAGCTCAGCCAATTCTTATATTCTTCTTAATTAATCTGAATATTGCTCTGCCACATACTTCTTAATATTCTTGACTCTCAGACTGTCATGACTGTTTGTGTCATCATCTTAATAAGGTAAGGCTACGGTTTAATTTTCAATCTAGAAAAGGAAAAATTATGCTAGATTTTCTGGGTTATTTTCTTCTTTCTTTTCCTTTTCTATCCACTTTTTTTTCTTCTACTGAATACACCTTTAATCTATAACTGACATTATAGTGCATGCCTACAATATTTGGACTATACCTATTTTATTTTCGTTTTTTATTCTTAACCCACTGTTCTAACAAAAATAAAGGAAAATTAATTTGGACTACAAAGAGGTCATACCATCTAGACTATATTAATTTGGATTATATCTAGGCCAATCTATTTTCGTTAATTATCATACTATCGTGTAAACTCTTATATATATTTTTAATTTATTTCTCAAAAAATTTGTAAAAACTCTTTATAGTATCTCTAGGCTCTAGCTAGCTAACATCAATATTTATCTCATCTTTTATGCCCAATTAACCCATAATGAACTCTTAACCTTTACTGGAAGAAGAAGACATGTTGTAGATAAGTTTTCTGACAATATTTTCCATGGATTTCCATGCATGGACCTTTAATGCAGCGTGGCAGAGCCAGGAAGGAGACTTCAGAATAGTTCGCTTTCATCAGTTACAAAATCTGACTTTATTTGCCTAAGAAATTAAAGTACGCTGCAGCCAAGTTACAGTTGTACTTGAGCATGCAAGGAACTCAGATTCTCTACTTTTCATGCGAGAATTCAAAATTTTGGTTAATTACACTACTATTACCTTTAATTAAGTATAATTATGAAAATTCAAATAAGCACAATTAGTATTGCTAACTCAAAAAATAAACAAATGGGGGGAAACTAATTAGCAGCAGACTGGTTTTTAATTAAAGTTTTGAATTAAACTCCCACCAAATATTAAGTACACACACATAATATGAAGAATTCTAGATTATGGAATGGACAAATTATAGAGACTTAATTTCTATACAAAACTCAAGCATACTGATATTGATGGTTTTAAGAAAATGGAATATTAATGAACACGTGTAATATAGCGATGAATTTAAGGAAACAAAAGATTGACGAACACGCGTAAGTAATATATAGAAGTAGATCAATATAATATATTGAAGAACTTAAAGAAACAGAATATTAACAGACACGCCTAAGTATTAGAAGTTGATCAATCATTACTGTAGTTAAGTTACGTCAAAATGAATTTATGTTACTTTTTCTAAAAAAAGAAGAGCTGCTCGCACTTTCTTATATATCGTACTCCCATATTCTCGAATTCTTGTACAAAACTGCATGAATGTTTGAAATTGCACAAATAATATTCTCTTCTAAATAATACGAGAAATATGCACTCACGTTGATGTCTATAAATCCCTTTGTCATACTTAACAAAAAAACCTTACAAGTATCTTAAGTATATGCTTCTCACTAATCACCAAATATGAAAAATAAAGTGAAAAATGTCACACAAAGGCTTCAAAAAATTTTGAGTTTAAGAAAAGTTAACCTCTGTTTTTTCTTTTAACCAGACCTCCTTAATTATCTTTGTGACACATAATTCATTTGTTTGCCTATATAAGCCAGCTTTTAAGATATCATTTGAAGACACAACAACCTGTTTTATCTTTGTGCCTCTGCCTTTCTCCATTAGCAACTAGAGGTACGTATTATTCCCATTAAAAAGAAAGAAAAGAAAATTAAATGTATTATTATTTACTTTCCTTGTATTTATATGCCTCCTTGATATCCTATATATACAAGTTGCCTGCACCATCCCATACCCTCATTCCTCATAATCCTTTTCCTTTTCTTCAAGTCTTAGTTTTTATCAATATATAGCCACCCACCTCTCTAGCTACAATCAACCTCTAGAGGGAGACCATTGCATGCCCAAGAGGAAGTCATTAACCCCAAACCCCTTTTCCTTACATTTCTAGCTAGTTAATTAGACTGCACACAATTTTAATGCTTACTGAGTTGTCCATTTTTGTCATGTACAGGATTTTATTTATGCCTGGTTATTAGCAATCTGTGGGTTCTGTGAAGCATATAATTCTCAGGTAATTGACATGAATCTCCTACCAAAAAAGAGCTTCATTTGGATTACTTTATTTATGAACACAAGTTTTTGGTTTGGTTTGGTTTGATTTGGTTTCTGTAACCTTGATTTTGATCTATAAGTTGTGTCTTAATTTTTTGGTCTTGGATCTCTCTTTATATGAAGCTTTTTGTGGTCCCTTTCAAGGACTAATTTCATAGCAGCAGCTGGACTGTACTCTACTGTTTGTGCGTGTGTTTCTGCACAAATAGTCACATTCTTTGACATAATTATCCTTTTGGCCCTTTTTGATTTTGAAAACCATGAAAAACAAAAAAGTTGCAAAAACAACATCCAATTACATGATTTTTAATTTCAAGTCTTGGATGAACACCTTTTCTTCTTGGTCATGGTTGTTGACCTATTGATGATCTAGTCCTTGATTTTGAGTTGCATCTTGCATGAGTTTTGGCTCAATCAGAAATGGGTCTGCAGAGATATATATATATATATATATTTGATTAGCTCTGTCAAGTTTTTTAACATTAAAAAAAGTTTTTCCTAAGTTATGAGCAGATGTCATAGATGCCATTTAGATTTTCTTTGGTTTTTAACCTTCTTTTTTTTGGAGGTACCAAATGGGTTTTGGCATCACAGCCCTACAGCCTCAGCTGCTGTGTCCTAGACTCTTAGCAGGAAAGTGACTCACATTTTCCTCCTCCTCTCCTTCTGAGAGAGCAGAGTCAAATGATTCTCTCCCTCAAGGGTGTGCCAAATGTATTTAATGGGCCCCAGAGGACCCTATCTCAACTTTTAAATTTTGTTTTTGTTTTCTTTTTCTTTTTTGAGTATCCCCCTCCTTAAAAGTGACTGACTTTTCATTAATTATCTTTATTTTTCATAAGGTAATGTATTTTTAAAAAGTCTTCACTTGTATTTTGGACCGTCCCATTTGATTTTTCAAATGTATTCATTTATTCATCCCTTATTGTTTTCAAGCTTTAAATAATAAAAATAAGAAAAAGAAAAACCTTAATGATAGTAAATTTGTGAGTTGTCATACAACTACGGACTGCCCTTATATTTTTGTCGGAAAATAATTTAGTGATGTAAAAACCAGTAGTATAGATTTTATGTGTTGAATTTGTTGACTCCCATATTATCAAAATATTAATTTTCAATTCTTACCCACATATTAGTTTTCTGTCATATTAAAGTTTTTTTGGCCAACCTGTCATATTAAAGTTTACTCCTCAATATTATTAAAGATTTTTTTATTGGTTAATATTTAGCTTTTAAGAGGGACATTGTCTCCTTTTTCCTGGACTGGAGAGCAATACTGTTTTATAAAAAGTATCGAGATTGCTAACTTTTCCGTAAACACAACTTATTCATATGACAAAGAATTATTACAACTTAATAACGTTGAAAAATCATTTTATAAGATAGCAATATCTAATTCATTATATAATTGATAAATTATACAGCTGATTTGTAGTATTTTCAATTATGATAGAAAAGAATCAGATGGACACTGGCGGAGTAGGAGGAGCTCCGTTTGATTATGAGTTCAGCTTTGACGATGATGACTTCGTTGACAATAACAATAACATGCAAATGCCTTCAAAACACAAGAATAAGACTGCGGTAATCAACATTAATAGTATTTTGCCATTTGTGGGACTCATTTTCATAGTTTGGTCTCACATTAATCTTATTTCTGTAAAAGATGTCATCTAAATATAGTACAAAAAGCTTTATTGTTATTTAGGTTTGATGCTAATATATATGGATATACATGTATATATTTTTTCGGGGGTACTAATGTAATTTCGAAGCAGGAGAACATTGGGCTAGGATCATCAAGTGGAAGCACTCAGCCTAGGGTGAATAATCAAGCAAGCTCGAGGGAGACCCTCGCAATGCCAACATTCACTCCTACTCCTAGTAGAGGACTAACAGTATCAGACCCTGTCCTTAACCAGCAACCGCTAAACATGGCACCAATGGGGACTTCATCTTCTACCCCATTAGCAACGACATTGCAAATCAACCCTCGAACAACAGTATGTTTCATAAACATATTTTACATTAGACAGTCTGACATGTTACATTATCAAACTCTAAATTTAGATATATTATAAATTAACTTGAGTATAAATTCAATGTGGGTCCAAATTCACAATGCAAAATATTTATTTTTATTTCATTGATATTGTTCAGGCCATTGTGGAGTTCCATCAACCACTTGAACTGAGTCAGGCTCAACCAAATCCGGCCAACTCAGGTCCTACACTTTCTAATGCTACAGGAGCACCGCAACTCCACCCTCCACCAATGGTAATACATAACTTAATATAATATTCTCTTATCATACAATTTTGTATGTTATGCTGCTAAACTATAAATCTAAACCATTAATCATGTGGATTCTTGTGTTAATCATGTGGATTCTTGTGTTAATGTGCGGTCCACATTAAAAGTCCGGGAACATAAGATGTCAAACGAACTTATGGGACTGTTTTTGCCTTCTCACACAGGAGTATACAGAGCTTGGATCATTGGCTGCAATTAACTTGTCCGGTCTAAATCATGCAAATTCCACCCAGAACTTCATGCCACAAACTGCAATTCAAAGTTATCAGTGGTCTAACCCTCAACTTGTAAATGCCCCAAATGTGGGGGAAACAAACTCATCTTTGTTCAACCCCGCCTTGTCAGGGACAACACAACTTCACCATCCAGTACCGGTATATATACATACCTCACACATATTATTGCCCTTCCATTCACAATTAACATGGTTATTATTACTATTATGCTTGTGAACACTACGTAAAAGAGAAATCACCGATGGATGCATATGAAGAACACCACTGACTATCTTGGACATTTGGATCATGAGCAGCTGCAATTGGGATTAACTGTGCAGGATGGAGTAGTTCAGCCTCCGAATAATGTTCCACCAGCGGAGCATTTGCCTCTGTATGTCAATCACTATTCTTCTAAAAAAATTCTCCATGCAATACTCTTCTTCTTTGCATCCTTTTTGATTTCAATTGTATAACAAATTCGCCGACTCCTAGGTCTCTCACTCTGGGTACTCCCAGTCAACATGACACAAACGCAGTGAGTCCTCTGTTTTGACACTTGAAAGACAACTACTGTAAAACAGTTTTGATTTCATTACATACTTCTCCCCAAGCAGTTTGACACTACTGTATGTATATACAACTTGTTTTCTATGAGCAGATGATGGCAAGGTTAGATGTAAATCAAAGGCCACCCCAAATTAACCAACAGCAAGCAACTTTGTACTCCCAGCAGCTCAATGCTCCTCATAGGGTTTTGACTCCATCAGGCTACTGGTATATGGCCTGACATAATCACCATCTTTGGTTGTGTGCTTGTAACTTTCAGTATGCAAGTATGCAGTATGCTGTTGTGCTTATACATTGACATGCTTATTATATGAACTTAGGCCCCAACCAAATCAAGCTATGACAGCTGATGGAGTATTTGTTGACCCACGAATGCTTCCATATGGAGCTGCACAACTAAGGTAGGTATATGAATAAAATATTGAAGAGGTGAACACAAACACATTATGTTTATGGACATATCAGCATATGGCCAACTTATAAATATATATGTATCTGATTTAGGCCCCATGGTCCCCAGCAGTTATCGAATCAGCTACAACTGAACCAAGTCCAGCCAACAAATACTTTTGGTCCACAATGTCATTACCCCATCCAAGGTTCAAGGGCAATAGTATCTGGGTATCAAATCATTCAATTCCATGATTTAATTTTCTTGAAATTGTAGAATGCATACAACTATTTAAGTGTGCTTATTCTAATTAAGGTACTTCCTTCTCATTCTTCTTCCTTAGGCTTCAGGAAGTTGGACGCCACCAGCAACAGCCTGAACAGGTCCAGGCGATGCCTAATTTTGTGGTTCATTCACAAATTTATAACTCAACGGGGCCAAGGCCTTCAATGCTTTCTAGGTACATGATGTTTCAATTTAAATTTTACGTTTTTTTAAAGTAACATAACACATTGACATGTTCTTTACACATGAATGATAAAGTTTAATTTGTAAAAATAATAAGAAAAAACACTCCCAAATTAATATAATAACATATTTTAGCACGAAGTTATTTAAATGATGGGAAGGGCATTTAAAAATATATGTTACAAACTAAAAATAAAAAACTAGTCCGCCATGGCTGACAGATGTCATGGTGGCCAGCCATGGGCATGGTGTCCATGGTCAGCCAAACATGATTGACCATCGCCCGTATTGGGCAGCGAGGAGGAAACTTTTTTTTTTTTCAATAACTTTTTAGGGTAAAATGATGAGGTTTAAAAGTTTATATACAAGAACATAAGGGTTAAGTGGTTAACTGATGAGCTTTTGGGGTTTAAAAATTTATTAATTAATTTACAAAGATAAATGTCTTTTTCGGTCTGAGATAAATATGTATAAGCATGTTGAACTGGTATTAAATATGTAAAGAATACATATTAGTTATTACGAATAATTTCTTTGATGCATCAATCTTATATATAATCTAGACCCACTTCTTGAATTAAGGTCGTGAAACACAATACCACCAAATCTTTTCATTATTCTTCAGTTGTTTCTGACATACCTCCAGTGTTGTCACATGAAGATTATTTATGATTTGTAGCGGTACTCATGAAATATATATGCACTATAAGTTTATAACATGTGTATGAATATAACCAGTGCCCTGCCTTGTATTTTACTATTTTTTCTTTTTTGATTTTTGGTTTAACTTGCTTTTACTTTCTATAAATTAGGCCTCTACAAATATCTGATAGTCACCAAGTCAATCAAGTCTCTCTGAGATCTAATTTTGCTGATCCTCAGCATGGCAACTCTGGGTTTCTCAGACCTCTTATGCCTTTCAGGTACCAGACTGATCATTTACTTCTATTATCTATTAATTAATCTTTAACACTGATATCATTACACAAGTATAATGATGGGTCTTTTTTTTTTTTTTTTCCATAAATAACCAGTTTATGTATGCCCATTAGAAAACTAACCCTTTTTCTGCACATTTAGTAAACTAAAACTAACCTATTTTGCACTTAAAAGGACCAAGCTGGAGTCAATATGTGAGTCTGAGATCTCCTTTTCCTATCTCAACCCATATACTAACTCAGTCTCGCTCGACTATGACATAATCTTGATATAGTCCAAAGCAAGTTGATTTCTAAAATTTTTAAAGAAGGGTTATTGAGGAGACAAAGAATAACATTAATTTTTTATTATTATTCCCAAGGAAGTGAATATCTTACCTGAGTTAGTTTTGTAATAGGCCTAAACAAACGGATAATAATCTGGATTATAAGTATGTCTTAGTAAAGATACCTTTCATGCTCTTATAAGATTCTTTTTGTAGGTTCCCGCCTGTCCAACTTGATGAAATACTGCATCAAACCAATAGTCCGCGTGAAGGCACTTCTCGAGACTCCCCAAATGAAGGAGTAAAATTTTTCCTCAAACAATGATTTGCTTAATAGTTTTCTCCTGATTCTATAATCAGATATCCTACATTTTTGTCATCAGGGAACTTACAAGGATCACAACACTGGTGTGGGGTTCACTAACCAGCATGAATCTTCACCAAACAACTTTGAAGTGGTACGTATACATAGCACTCTAGCTTTGTAAAATAAGAGGTTTCTCCTATGCACACAGCAAGGATGTGCTTACGTTGGCTGTTCGGCTACATTCGGGGTGGTGGTCCTTGTACTTCCAGGAATACCCCATAGGCATTCTTGTTATGCGAATAGGAGAATAATCCTGTAAATAGGAGGCTTTTTTTTTTTTTTTTTTTTTTTTTTTTTTTTTTTTTTTTTTTTTTTTTTTTTTTTTTTTTTTTTTTTTTTTTTTTTTTTTTTTTTTTTTTTTCTTGTG